>JZLH01S0103552.1:50301-62665 GCA_001188425.1 Eucidaris tribuloides
ATTGTTTCTTCCTTGCACTTGATGTTTGACATGAGGAAAACAGATCTATTGTTACTCCTTGCCAGTACATCAGGTACATCATTCTATACCAATTTATGAAAATAATACTTGTGCTGTTTAGTATCAATGCTTCTACTTTGTCCTGTCCCATTATATTTCCTAATTTGATTTAACTGTGGATGATGGTGATAGACAAGAAGGGATATCAGTAGCAGGTGATTACGGGAAAATGTGGCAGATTTTTTGAAAACATCTGGAGAATATTTTGATGTACATTTTAGGTACATGCATCTTTGATCACATTTTTGACATGTGAATCCTAGTTTTGAAGACTTTGGAGCACTTATGTTTCATTCTTTCAATGTTTGTTCTGTCCTGAACCTGTGATAATAAATAACTGAATATAAAATCAACTGTGTGGGTGATGTTTTCTCAATACTCTGTATACTAGGACTGAAACTACAGTGTATAACTCAAATGCCTGAATCATGAGGCTGAAACAAGCATGTTGTGGTTCTATGGTAGGGAATCTCATTTGCAACTCTCCAATAACACAGCAAACACTATTCATGCCCTTGGGCTATTTATAAAGGACTTGCCTGTGAAATGTAAAGATCAGAAATAACCTAGATTTTAAAAAAATGTGCAGAAAATCAATAGTTGTGTAGTGTAAGTTCTAAGCACTCTGTTCCAAATCTCACTTAGGTATCAAGCTGATTACAGTACTTATGTAGTACCAGATGGTTGTGCTGGCATGTGTCAGGTGCTGAAAGGAATGCAAGGTCATCTACTTATACAAACCTATTGCAATATGAATGATAATTACTCTCAAACTTTTAAAATATGTTTAACTGTTAAAGTGCAAAAGTTGCAAATATGCAGTATGCACCACACAAAGCAAGCAATTTCCATAGATGGAGCTGTAATTTCCTTGATGCATTAAGAGTTAATGAATAAGGCTGTTGTGATTTTAAGGTTTTCATTGTTGCTTTCTGTTTGTTTGCTCTTTCTTTCTTTGTTTGTTTGTTTTTGTGTTTTGTTTCTGATTGAAACAATCAACAAGTCCAACCATTTCTGTAAGGCATATCAAGTAAAATATAATCTTATCACCAACATTAATGATGTGTCTTATCTCATTATGTTACAGTGCTCGTCACAGTGCGGTGAGGGAGAGAGTCGTCGACAAGTCAGCTGCGTGAACGAGGCCATGCAGGAGATCGCCGAAACGGAATGCGTCCATCTACCGAAACCTGACGACACCCAGACGTGTAATGTCCGGTCCTGTGTCACGGCATGGTTTACAGAAGATTGGCCGGAAAGGGTGAGTACAAGTAGAAAAAAAATATTTCTCTGTCTTCAGTTTGAAATTTAAATGATTGTTAACACTTACATTGTGTACTAGAACCCCCATTTACACTAACAAAATAATACTGCTTTCAGCAGGATCATGGTTTTAAGGATATTAAGGATATATTGAAAGGATATTATTTTCATATTTTATATACAAACTGAATGTTATAAATCCTGAGTTTATTAGTTACAGGTCCATCTAAATTGGTCAAGCATGTCATACTTGATAATGAATGACAAGTAATCACAGTTCATTGCATGTCCGCCAGAAGGGCCCTAGCATATATTCTTGGCAAAAGGGCCTTAATGCTAAATTTTGTCTAACTTGAAAATCATTGGTTCTTCTCACATGAAATCAAAGTAGTGTAATATTTTTAGATCCTTCTGTCAGTCTATTAAGTGCAAATATCAAATAAGGCAATATTTCTCAAATTAGAGAAAATTTAGTGTTAAGGCCCTTCTGCCGGGAACATATGCTAGGGCCATTCTGCCAGACAACCAATGAGTTATGCCATCTGGGGGAGATGTTGAAGTAGGTTTAGGGTTACAGTTGTAGCGTCATGTACAAGGTTAGATTCATGAATGTATAAAACAAAACCAGATTCATGAGAGCTACTATTGGATTTAATCAATAAATGAAGACTTATCTAAGGACTAAACAAATGATATTCTGTCAAGTTAAATGACTTCAGGCAAATGCATCATAGGCTATGCTAGTATACTGGGTTGCACAGCTAAGGTAGATGGCACAGAGCAAGGCCACCATGCATTCAATAATGGTAATAATAACTCTTTCACCTGGCACGAATTTTTTTCATTGAAAAAAAATAAACAGGTTGTCTTATTTTTCAGCCTCCATGAAAATGATATCTGATTTTAAAAAGGCTTGAATTTCACTCGTAAATCAAATCTTCCATTTCCTAAATCAGCAAGTCTGCACACGTCTGAGGCCAAGTGCCCCCACCACTAAAATTGGCCCAGCTACAATTGTGATATCATTCTTTGCCGAAATAACAATTATAATTACTTTCTAAGCAAAATTTTCTGATCAGTGAATGTCTGTCAGTTTTGTAAGACATCCGTGTTCAATTATGTGATTAATTGATTTGATATTTTGCAACATAGACGTGTAGACACAAACATGCAATTCTGATGACACATGAATCAACCATCACAGCAACTATACATGTTTGTTTATGCGGTGTTTTCATCATTGATTCCCGAGTTAATTCCAATATGACACATTCCAGCTGTATATTATTATTTAATCAGTAACATATTTAATTCACATTAAGAGCAGATTGTTTACAAGCTTATCAATTTTTATACTTTTCCCAGACTATGTAAGAACACGGAGACTCAAGTTTTTTGCTTCATTTAGCTGAAATAGTAATTTCCTTGGTTAAGATTCATTAATGCTTCTAATTACATGTAGGCCTACTTGCAATTCACATTTTGATATATTTTCTGTTTAGAATTAAGTAACAGGAACATGTCTCATATCTGTTTCCATGTTATTGTGTCTTTTTGCTTTCTAGACAAAAGACACAATTATGAAAATAATTCAATTAGAAAATTCTGAACCTATTTCCACATACATGTTCACTGTAAATACCCATTTAAAAGAAAATATAAATATTTCAGGGGATACCCAACACATTAGTTTTCTATTTTATTGGTGTCTGAGTGAAACAAGTTAAAGATGATGTCATGCTGTGTTTAGTTATATAGAATGGCTGATTTGACTGTAAAATTTGTTTCTTATTTAATGCAGACAGAAATACATTTGAACTCGTTAACTTCATGATTGTAATAAGCACTGGATTTGATTAATGGTGTGGTAACAGACAGATACAATGCAAATTTGCCAAAGATTTTTTTTTTCATTTAGGTGGTGTTATGGTGTTTATTAACTTATTAAGTTGAAATAATGTTTAAAGGCATCATATATTAAACAATATTCCCATATTAAGAAAATGTGAGCTACATGATTCCCCATGCTACTGGTGTCTCTGATATGGTCTAAAAATGAAACCCTGAAAAAATTGCAGTTCAAAATGATCATTAAACTTGTGCTTTAAAAAAGTACAAATCATTGAGAGACCATTCCAGTTTCCCCCATAGACTGCTGTGTTGCAGAAGTTTCATTGGCCGAGAATAATTCATGTGCCGACTTTTATCTGTTCACATTTGGCAAGTGGAAGCATATCTGTCTGAACTTTTGTGTTCTAAGGTGTTTATTTGTCCATTCAAACATTGTCAGATCTGATCTGATAGCAAAGTTTGACAATTTTTTAAAAGGCTCTTCTGCAATGTTATATAGTGTCTTTAATCGTTTAATTTCTATTGGAGGCTATCTTCAGTGGTTATTTTTCACAGCATGAACATTTCATTCATAGATTGTCAGCCTGCCCTGCACATTTAAATGTCATGGTCAAGAAATCAAAACAGCTGTTCAATTTCTGTTTCTCATTTATAATTATAACTTGTGTTATCTGAGAATAGGGTAATTAGTGTTTTTTGAACATCTGCAAGGCTAGGCCGACCAAGGACAGAAAACCCAGGAAACATTTTTACCATCCTGTAAGTGTAAACATCACCTCTTTCATGAAAAATAAAAAACAGAGATAAATGTGTTTGATTAGTGTAGTTTGGGCATCAGTAGACAGGTGTATCAGGGGTGGTGGCGGGGGGGGGGGGGGCAGCAAAATCCATCGGGAAATTTTGTCAGCCAAATGGCAGCTGAAAATGTCGCTGAGTTGGGGGGTAAAGAAGAAATTTTCAAAACACACTTAAATCCCTTTTTTTTTCATTACTTTGTATTCATGTATGATGGAAGTGAAAGGGGACTTATTTAACCCCTGTGTAGATGTATGTGAATTTCTTATCAATGGTAAAGTAACTGCAGTGATTCATTTATATTTTGCAATGTCATAGATTTCAGTAACACTGTTTCTACAGACAGTAGGGTTAGCTGTACTTTGAACATTGAGTTTTGCCTTCAAGGAATACATGTAGTAACACAATCATGAAATATAGTAGTGTGTTTAAATTGGTTTATAAGGAAGGCTCTTTCTGTTAGACTGTATAAAATCTCAATGCACATATCTTGAAATCAAATATACGCTGTATATTGTGCACACAATCACAGACAAGTTGGGTGACTTCAGGTGTATGTACATAACAAGCCATTCACTCAGTCTGGATATATCATCAGTGTGTTACTACACTTTTTGCAAGTACTGGAAATGTTATTTTGGGAATAAACATAGTATCAACAGACTTTTTTTAAATGCAGTGATTTCATAGAATTGGTTAGAACTGAATAAAGATATTAGGTGGAAATGTTTTCAATCAACCCCTGTTATCATACAGTACCTGCCTCAAAGCAATGTTACAGCAGATGTTAGGAACCTTAGACCCCGGTTACACCAAAAGTCAAAAGCATTCTGAGAACGATCTCAGAATGGTTCACTCACGGTGTAACCACAAAACCCGACCCAAAAGTGGACCGAAAGCATTTTGTCAGAACACCTCCAGAGGAGACCGTTCTCAAACTGTTTCGAACGACAAACGTGGTGTAACCACACAAGCATTCTGAAACCGGTCCAACACAGGAAGTTGTAGTAAACATGCGAACGGCATTGGCTGGAAGTACTGAGAAACATTTTGACCGCTGACTCCTGGGTGTGGTTAAATCATTGTAAAGGGTAACTGCTGCTCTACCGAACACGAGACAGCTCGTGTGATGGCAGTGTAACCACTCCAGTCAAGGGCCAAACCCGTTTTGAGATTAGTAATGGAAGCGTTCTGAGACCATTCTCAGAACGGTTACATCAGTGTAACCAGGGCCTTAGTTAAGTTGTCTCAGGTAACTTACTCAGAATGGATAAGTACGGTAGCATCCCATTGGAATGTTGTTTATATCAGGGCCTGATGAGTTGTGCACATGGCGGATCTGTGCCAGTGACATTGTGAAGATGTCACAACATCGGGAGGCTTGTAGTTGATCATCTGGAAAAAGACTGTGATTGTCTTGTTACCTCATCAAGTACTACAGATGGACAATGAAGTATTAAAACTGAGATGCGAGATGCACAGATGTGTATTAAGATTGTAAGGATTCCAAGTTGAAGGGTGGGATGTTGATGTTATAGCCATTACTTAAAGGCATTGTATAATAATGTACTAAGGTTTTTTTTAATCTGAGCTACACAATTCCCTATACTACCAATGTCTCTGACAAGGTTTAAAAATGAAGCCCTTAAAAAATTGCAGTCCAAAACAGTTTATTAAGTGCTTTTAAAAACTAAAAATCATTGAGTGACCATTCCAGTTTTCCCCCACAGACTGCTGTGTTTTTGCCGAGTTTTATCAGCTGACAATAATTCATGTGCCAATTTTGATCTGTACATATTTATTAGTGACAGCATAATTGTCTGAACTTGTGTGTTCTAAGGTGTTTATTTGTTCATTCAAACACTGTCAGGTTTGTCAGATAGCAAAGTTTTACAATTTTATTTTTTTAATGGGACTTCTGCAGAGTTATGTAGTGTCTTTAAGATTGTAGATTCCAAGTTGAAGGGTGGGATGCTGTAGCAGGCCTGTTACTTAATGAGAAAAGAGGTGATAATCAATTTTAAGTAATCAAGTTTGGCAGATTTCCCAATGTAGATTTGACCAATTACAAATGGTTTATCTGGATCAATAATTGGGTGTGTGGTATAAAAAATGGTTTCCCAAATGTCAAATAACTATACTAAGTACTGACGGTGATCAATGTGGTACTGTATCTTCTAATTTTAATGCTTGGATAGAGGTCAGCCCAGCCATCAGAAGTTTCAACTATTTTTACATTTATTTATTATATTTTTCTGGAATAATTGTATTTATTCTTAAACATGGAATGTCATCATTTAGTAGAAGTAAAAAATAAAAGTATTATAATTCAAATTATACATCAATGGAAGAATAGGCGTTCAACTGGTAAAATGCCTTCAAGCGAGATATATTCTTTATATGTCATGTAAGTGAATGTTAGATCAGTTAGATATATTGCCCTCCCATTAGACAGTAAAGTGTCTGTTGTATTTATTCTTCAAAACCCATCAAACATAGAATAGTTCAAAAATTTCAATACCAAAGACATGATTTTTTCCCCTACTGTTGTGGAATTTGCTAATTTTGGAGTCTGGTTTCAAACAAGAATGAAAAATAACAATGTTACAATGTTGCAAATAGATCAATAATTGTTTATTTCTTCTCGTTTTTCTTTCAGTGTTCTTCTGAGTGTGGCAGTGGCCAGACAACCAGGGGAGTGATCTGCAGCTCAGAGGGGAGGGTTGGTGCCCTTCCCGAAGCCCAGTGTGTTGCTAGGGACAAGCCCAGCGTTGCCAGGGCCTGCAACATGGGACCCTGTGGGGCCAGGTGGTTTGCATCAGAGTGGACACAGGTAGGTAGCAGTGTCTTACAACCATTGTTGTATCCGAGGCCAGTTTGTGGTGACCTCGGTCTCGGCCTCGGTCCGAGTCACCTGTGCATACCCTATGGAAAGGTTGTGTTTTGGGGTGGCCTCAGTCTCAGAACTTGTGGGGCAAAGTGGTTTGCATCAGAGTGGGCACAGGTAGTTAGCAGTGGTTAACAACCATTATTGTATCTGGGACCAGATTCAAGGCCAGTTTGTAGTGGCCTCGGTCTCAGTCTCGGTCTGAGTCACCAGTGCAAACCCTATGGAAAGGTTGGTCTTTGGTGCGGCTCGGTCTCGGAGCCTGTGGTCTCATTTACAAATATATTTTTATGTGTCTGCTACTGATACTTTAAAGGCTGATAACATGATTGGGAACACTTGAAAATGCCTCAAGAAGCAAATAAGTTGAAACATATACCAACATATACATTGGCTGGAGTGTATATTCAGGCTGGAATGATTAGTCTTGAATTTGTTTACTTGAGAAAAAACAAGCATTAATTTGCCAGCATTGAATTAATTTCCAGCCCTGATAAAAATTGATCCTATTGAAAGCTAGACAACAAATTTCACTGTTATAGCATTTTCTGATAGCATGCCTTCTTCCAAGAAATGGATGTATGTTTGTATCATACCTACATGTATCAAACAATATTATTTAGCCGCATGCTGTGCATGAGCATATACATAGTGTGAAGGTACCATACATAGTTTGAATTGTACCTTCAAATATTTTACAAGTAACATGTACAAATACAGAAATTAACACCAGGGGTTTCTGAAATTCAGGCAAATATTTATTTTAATTCATCTAAATCTTCCTTGTAGGGTGGTCCTAATTTGCACATATGTCACTCGTCATGTTTTTATTTCGCACATCAGAATGTGCAGGGGGTATGAACCTTCTCGAAGGTGACATTGATGACAGATGCTATCTTCCAAGAAAAAGGTTGGAATCCATGATTAACTCTTTACCCTGTGCATTATGAATACCTAGGCTGCTGGATTATTTTCAGATCCCCCAATAAACAAGCACTGTAAACGGGTGCACTCATGCATGAGTGACCCTGTACTCAACAGAAGATAATGTATTGTTAGAACTGGGGGAAAGGTGTGAATAGATGAAAGAACAGGAAATATATTGTTCTCGTACAATTGAATAAGCACTCTTCCTTGTTCATGTGGACCATCGACTCTCGTCGACGGTAGCGAGTCAACGTTAGTGACAGTGGTTGACCGTAGCGAGTAAAGGGTTAACTCATTGGAGGCTGGGGTTTATGGAGGATGCATGTTGTATTGAAATCAAATCGTCTTCAGTGAGTTAAGTTGCAACATATTACGAGAAATTTCATTTGATACACATGATTCCCTATCATTTGAAGCAGAGCTACTTTACTGTATTTCAAAGAGAAAAAAGTGGGGAGAGTCCAGAAAAGTAATGTAAGAGTGTTAGGTAGATGAATTCTTGCAGATTACGCATATAATCTGATTTTAAATCCACATGTCCAAAAGCAATATTGCAAATCACTCAATTTAATTTCAATGACACCCACCGAAGCACTTTGGTAAAGTGGCAAGCATGTGTAATATGTAATGATTATATCTTTGATATGTACAGTATGAAGATAAATTTGAGGTGTGATGCTTATCGGTACATTTCCATAATGGTGTTGTCAGAAAGGTCATTGGAGTATCTGAACCTCTATTAAAGTGATGTTGCAATATGAAACAAATATGAATTGTGTAACATGTCAGGCCTGCACAGGGCAGGCTTTTTTTTTAAAGGGGATTTCCTCCTCAATATGACTACATCAAAAATATCAGCAAGTCTAAAAGAAGAAGGTTCTATCCATGCTACTATAAAAACAAGGGGGGTTGGGTCAAAGCTGGTTTTTGTGGGTGCAAATGAATGTGAAAAGCAAATAAAAAACAAACACCAGGGGGAGGGTTTGCTTATATAAATCAGAGTATATATTCAGAGTACTTTCATTAGTCTAATTAGTTCTATAAAAAAATGGTAGAAAACAAAACTTCAATTAGAGGAAATGAAAAAAAAAACTGGAAGAAAGTGGAAGAAAACAGAATTTTTGTTTTTAAGAAAATTTCATTTCTATAAATGTTAATTTTAATCTGTTAGTAATGAATTATTTTGATCTTTTGTGTTTCCAATTTTGTAACTAATGTAAGTTTTATCAAGACGTACGAGATTCGTGTTAAAGGTAGTAGCCTTCATTTGGGAGTGCCAGTCTCCACAGTTTTTCTTCTTAAGATTGTTTCTGACATCACAAGAAAAGGTAATGAGTTTAACTCTCAATTGCACCCAGTACTGAAGTAAAAACAAAACAATAACTGATTTTATTTGTTTTCTTAAGACATATGGCAGATGCCATAAATGAAAAATGGCTACTTTTTCATTCATACTTAACATTGTTATTTTGAAGTTGTTATTATCATAGTTTGTCATTTTAGGATACAGTGAGCTTATTTCATTTCAAAACCACAGGATGCTGTGCAAATATGTGCTACATGTACTACCTTCAAAGCCAAATAATATGACAAAGTTTCTGAGTTGAGGGTACTATCTTTGTGTTAGACCATTGACAACCACACTTTTGTTATTATGTTTGGCATACAAAAACATCCCCTTTTCAGTTGTAAACAGAAAAAAAAACATGTTTTACTTTCTGTCAAGTTAGCTTCACTTGTTCACACTGAAAAACTTTTTTTTTTTCTAAATGATGCATACTTGTTTTGATGAATGTTTTCACACTTGTGCAACACCACTTTATCGACAGTGCCAATTTAATGTCACATTTATGGAAACACTTATAATCTGTCGCCAGACGTTGTGTGAAGACTGCGGGCACATTTGCTTCCAAATGTCTTTTTTTTTCCATGAGATCAGAGAAACATTTCGGTGAGAGGCTGTGACCCCGATTTGACGCTCTTAAGTCGGTGGCTCAGAGCAGCGGATCTTGGACGCTAGCCGGGAGGCAAATGCGTAACACTAGAACGGGATTTTTGGAGTGCCGGAGGATTGGAACATGTATGTCTGGTTCAGCTGAGGCTTTTATTGTCAGATGTCACACTGACTTTGGATGGAAACTGGAGAAAATAAATTAGGAAAATTGAGAAAATACAGAAATGCAAAGTGTTGATAGTTTTCTGTGCATATCATTTAGTGTTAGTCATTTCATCACAATTTAATCAAGCCTTTCAGAGCTATAAATTTAACAGGGTCCCTAAAGCAAGTTGATGATCTTCTACTGAACATTAAGTCCATTTCTAAATTTTAAATTGGTTGAATAGATTGGTAGATAAACAGATGTGTAAATGATAAAAAAAATAGATAGATAGATAGATATAGATTGATAAATGATAGATAGATAGATAGATATAGATCGATAAATGATAAATAGGTAGGTAGGTAGATAGATACTAGATAGATAGATAGATAGATAGATATGATAGATAGATAGGAAGATAAATTGATAGATAGATAGGAAGATAAATTGATAGATAGATAGATTAGATAGATAGATCGATAGATAGATAGATAGATAGATAGATAGATAGATAGATAGATAGATAGATAATGTAGATAGATATATAGAGTTATATACAATGTAGATTGATAAATAAACTTCTCAATAAAAGTTCCGCAACCTAACTTTGAGCATTGATATCTCTCTTGGTATTTTAGTATAATACTTGATATTGGTATCATTAAAAAGTTTGTCAATTTCCCTCTACAATGATACCTCATATGCTATGATTATGGATTCATAGAATGTGCAAGACATTTGAATAAGGGGCTATTAAAAGTCAAAAGGGAAAAGCTGCAAAATGCATTGTTATCATCGGTGGCTCAGAGTAGCGGATCTTAGACGCTAGCCAGGAGGCAAATGCGTACCATTAGAACGGGATCTGTGGAGTGCCCAAGGATTGGAACATGTATGTCTGGTTCAGCTGAGGCTTTTATTGTCTGATGTCACACTGCCTTTAGATGGGACCTGGAGAAAATAAATGGAAAAATTAGTGAAAATACAGAAAATGCAACATGGATGCAACTATATTTTGGTAGTTTACTGTGCGTATCATTTATGTTTGTCATTAGATCACAATACAATCAAGCCTTTCAGAGCTATAAATTTCACATAGTCCCTAAGTGAGTTGGAAATCATCTACTGAACATTTAGTCCATTTCTAAATTTTAAATCTGTTGAATAGGTAGATTGATTGATTGATTGATTGATTGATTGATTGATTGATTGATTGATAGATAGAGTTATATAGATTGATAACAAACTTCTCAAAAAAAGTTTTGCAACTCAACTTTGAGCGTCGATATCTCTCTTGGTATCATAGTATAATACTTTATATTGGTATCATTGAAAAGTTTGTCAATTTCCCTCATTTGCTATGATTATGGATTCATGGAATATACAAGACATTTAAATAAGGGGCCAAGTCAAAGATGAAAAGCTGCAAAATGCATTGTTATCGTTGGTGGCGTAGAGTAACGGTTCTTAGACGCTGACCGGGAGGCAAATGCGTAACGTTAGAACGGGATCTGTGGAGTGCCCGAGGATTGGAACATGTATGTCTGGTTCAGCCCAGGCTTTTGTTGTCAGATGTCACGCTGACCATAGATACTATCTATGCGCTGACGCTGGATGGGACCTGGAGAAAATAGTTGAAGGAAATTGTGAAAAACAGAAAATGCAACATGGATGCAACTATATTTTGGTAGTTTACTGTGCGTATCATTTGTGTTAGTCATTTGATCACAATTTAATCAAGCCTTTCAGAGCTATAAATTTCACAGGGTCCATAAGCAAGTCGATGATCATCTTTTGAACATTTAGACCATTTCTTCTTAAGTCAGTTGGATAGGTAAAACGATAAATAGATAGATACATGGATAGATAGATAGATAGATAGATAGATAGATAGATAGATAGATAGATAGATAGATAGATAGATATGTAGATAGATAAATAGATTGATAGATAGATAGATACATACATACATACATACATACATAGAATTGTAGATACACCCATATGTACAAATATATAGGCCTATAGAGAATGATATTGAGACATCTGTTGATACATAAAGAAAGGTAGGGTAGGCCTAATTCAAATGCACACTTGGGTCAAATAAACAATTGAAAACTTTATTTAACTATACAAGAATTTGAAAATAATATACCCATCCATTTTAAACAAGAATTTAAGAAGTAATTTTTTTTATTTTGTGTTTCCTAAACATAGCCATCACTTACTGTACAAGGTAACTTATCCAAGATGTTCACTTTTCATTGTCATGTAGAAAAATTAAATTATTTATCAATCTGTGGATTAGATAGGAAATACATCAAGAAGTACTGTACCTGTTAACTATGAGATTCTGTAAATCTCCGTAGACTTAGTGAAAGGCCCACCCGATTCCTGTGAACAATGGTTTAATTTAAATAGTTCTCCAACTGGTACGTGAATAATGGTGAAAACCTGAATGGTGTTTGTGATATTCACATTCAAG
>JZLH01S0103552.1:97733-114073 GCA_001188425.1 Eucidaris tribuloides
GGGGGGGGGGGTCACTCTGCCCCCTGCCTCCCCCCACGAGGTATAGTGTCCGTACGTATCTTGCTAGAAGCAGTTGCTTTCAAAAGTCCCGAATTTTAGAGCGTGTATCTATCCACGTAAGCCCTATCCCACCATAGACATCAAAGTTTGATCTGTTTTTTTTATTGAACCTCCACAATGTTGAACAATGTATTTAAAGGCAGAGAATTCCATTTGCACCCCTCTCACTTTACGTCAAATCATCATTCATGCCCTTAGGCTATTTACAGGACGTGTCTGTGAAATCTGAAGATGGGTAATTACCCGGAATTTGAAAAAAAAATGGTCCCAAACCCAACGGTCAGCTTATATGTTCTATGCTATGAGTTTTTGTCTGTGTTTCTGTATCTCCTATACTTTGCTAAAGGTTCTTATATGGCATTTTCTTCTGTAATAGACCAGTGTACTAGTATTTAGACAGTGTTAATTTTTAGGCATGCAAAAGAGACGCTCTGCCTTTAACGGACTTGAATATACAATTCGACTTTTTGCCATGGCTCAGCAACTTGATTTTTCGAACTATTGGGTTCCAAAAAAACCCCCAAATATTCACCTGTCCCATTGTTTTCTTAACTAGTCTTTCCCTATTGTTAATCTATTTAGTCAACATTTAATTTTATTATCAAGTCGATCATGTGGTATAAAGCTATTGAATCGGCGCATCCTCAACATAGTGACATAAGTGTGACAAAAATATCCGATATTTGAGTCTTTGTTATTTCCGTATAATGCCAGAAATAATTACCTACCACACCCACGTTTGACTAATTGTAGCCGAGTGGCCGAATCATAATAACAGCATGAAAGAAGATATATCAGGTATAAGATGTGAGCTATCGAAGAGGACTGGAAAACATGCGATTATTAAGGGCGGTGTAAACTTTTGGTAAATTCATTCATTTTTTTTTTCATTTCCAAAGGAAAGCTTGACATAATTTAGAACTACAATACAATAAGAGAATATAATGTTGACAAGTTATAATAATCATAATAATAATTAGAAATACACATATATGTATTAAAATATCAATACCTAGTTGCTTTTTCATATCTAATTTAGTTTGCTTTTGTTAAATTCTGATAATAAAATCAACATAATTTAATTTTGACATATACAACGCATTGAAAACAACAAAACAATCAAGCTTAACCTTTATCTAATAGTTGAGAAAAGATAAAATATTTGGAAATGGAGAAATATATTTTTTTTCCCTTTTGTCGGTTTTTTGATACACCTATTATCATCATTATCTACTAATGCCCTGAAAATCACACGCTCTGAAACGCTTCTATTTTGTTATAAATTGTTTGAAAACTGAAAGTCGGCGACTCATCGACTTTTTTGCTTTATACAAAATGTATAGAGTAATAACTGCTCGCTGAAAATTTAACACAACATGTTATCATAAACAATTTTCGGGAGGTTTGATGATGTTTTCTGATGTTTGCCATGAACATGATGAACATTGATGAAAAATTTGTTTGATAGACCAAACTATACTTGGGGTTTAAACAGTACTTTCCAGGTGGACAACATAACATATCTATGGTGTTCAGGGAAAAAAAAGAATCCTTAACATTTCACTGAAGCTGCAAAACGTGGGTGTTATTCAACTGGAAAACTAAACTAAAGATACTTACATAATGTTTTTTTATTGGTTTGATTTCTACGTTCAAACAAATACAGATTCCCAAAAATGCAAACAATGAAAATACACTCGATATAATTTGAACAAAAAGTATTACACAAATAGCAATTCATGAGCAATAAAACTACACAATAAACATATAAAAAACATATAAGATCAGAAATATATACTAAATATTTTTCAATGAATGAGAGAGACATTGAACGCAGGAGACTGCCATTGTGAGCCGTTAGGCTGGATATGGATGGGACATCATAATACAGTACAATGATACAGTATATGTTTCCAATATTTCGGAAGCATGTTCGCTCAAACGGTGAGAATGGGGATGGAAATGGCGTTCAATATTGACAGTCCGTATAGATTTCAGTTTTCGGCGTTTTATATTCTGATGAGTAACGTATAGAAAAAATGTCGGAGGCCACATTGGCAAAGTCTCGAAAATAGAAACAGTTTTGATAGTTTTGTGTATGAACGATAATGTCCAGAACTAGTAAATTCAAGTCTATAGAGAAAAAAAATCTCACGGATAAACAACCTGTTTTCTTAATTCGGGACATGCTAAATGTTACGGAGAAGACTTAATTAAGAACGTATGACTAAGCACATGAACGTGACTTCAGGCAGCGGACGAGTATAATATCCTCGTCGACTACGCGATAAATGCTGGTCAACATCCAGTAAAACATATCATTAAAGACAATATATAATATTGTATCAAACTTTGCTATGTGACATATCTGAAAGTGTTTGAATGGACAAATAAACACAGTAGAACACAAAACTTCAAAGAGTTATGCTGTTACATGTATTAGGAAAAATATGTACAGATAAAGATCGGCATATGAATTATTGTCAACTGATGAAAATTCTGCAACACATCTGTCTACGGGGGAACCGGAATGGTTGCTCAATGATTTTCACTATTTTAAAGCACTTAATGGTCGTTTTGAACTGCAATTTTTCAGGGCTTCATTTGTAGACCGATATCAGAGACACTGGTAGCGTGGGGAATCATGTAGCTCAGATTTTTTGTTAAACTGCAAACATTGTCATACAATGACTTTAAAGCTTTAACGTCTAGTAAAGCATAACATAAAAATCTTGAGGGAGGAAACATTTTACTCAAAAAAATGGAGCACGTCCATGAAAGATATCAGGTAAGATCATGCAGGTTTCGAGAACAGCGACGCCACGGGCGGCAACGAGGCAATTGAACCCAAGCATATAGGCTTTGCTCCCTCCCTCCCCCTCTCCCCCTCCCCTCCCCTCCCCTCCCTCAAGACATTCTCTGTTCTAGTTTGAAGGTTAATATGTCAGGTTTTACAGTTTTAAGCAAGTTTATTTCTTATACTGTTATTTGATTGCTAACCTAACAAAATGCCACAAGCTCAAAGCTAGTAAAGCCGATATCTGGAACTGCAAAAGACGAGGTACCTCGTGTGTTCTTTGTTTTACTTCACTGTTGAAAAGTTCACGTTTTTCTGAATAAAGTGAAAAAATATGTTAGCCGTTTAAATTGTCACCCAAGACATCAGAAAACAATATCAAATGTACTGAAAATTGTTTATAGTGACAAATTATATTTTTTAAATTATCAGAGAGCAGGTAGCTGTATGTATATTACCTATATGGGAAATGTCCGAGGTGTCCCGGGCCCGATAATTTACATTTTGAGTAGTTTCTCACAAATGGAATAGTTTCAGAGCGCGCAATTTTCGGGGCAATGATAGTTCATATACAGTATGAGTATATCTATCTAAAACATAATTCCAAGGAATTTTATTTTTATCCATTTACCAAAACTATACTTGGGCTTTAATGTTCATCACATCTCAACTAAGACGTTATAAAAGTCATTCAAGTGAGTAATTACTATCTTGAGGGAAGTCATAAAGTTTACGAAAAGGGAACACGTTCTCGCCCCTGGGAATAAGTTGAATTTATGTTTCAAAAATTACGCTGAAACTATTGGTGTGTGTTGCCGTTTGTGTATACGCGAGAGGCTGGGCCCCAGGCTGGGCCGGACGGGCACGTAGACCAAAAGACTGTAAAAGGTACGTGCTCCAGTTTTAACATGAATGTGACGTCTAGACCGCAGACGGGAGGAGAAATTGAGGGGAGGAATAAACGGAAATCAAAGCAAACGACTCGCAAGAGACAACGTTTGTCCGATCTAATATTCGATAGGAATCGTTTGGGACCTGTCCGCAAAAGATAAACAATGACATCAGATTTTGAAAAGGTCTGTGATTCAAACAAAGAGCAGGAGTACGGTTTATCTTTTGTTGAGCATTTTAGTTTCTCACCTTCAACTGTACAAGTGAGGGATATTGTAACGAATGTGGCGCAAGGCACTGCAACATGTGCAAGGACCATATACATGAAAAGAATCGAGAAGAATCGAGAAAGAATCCAGAACAATCGAAAACTTTCAAAAGAACCGAGAAGAATCGAGAAGAATCGAGAAGAACCGAGAAGAACCGAGAACCGAGAAGAATCGAGAAAAATCGAGAAGAATGAAGAAGAATCGAAAAGATCGAATCGAGAAGAACCGAGAAGAACCGAGAAGAATCGACAAGAATCGAGAAGAACCGAGAACCATGAAGAATCGAGAAGAATCGAGAAGAATCGAGAAGAATCGAGAAGAACCGAGAAAAATCGAGAAGAATCCAGAAGAATCGAGATCGAAGAATCGAAAAGAACCGAGAAGAACCGAGAAGAATCGAGAACCGAAAAGAATCGAGAAGAATTCAGAAGAATTCAGAAGAACCGAAAAGAACCGAGAAGAATCGAGAACCGAGAAGAATCGAGAAAAACCGAGAAAAATCGAGAAGAACCGAGAAGAATCGAGAAGAATCGAGAAGAACCGAGAACCGAGAAGAATCGAGAAGAATCGAGAACCGAGAAGAATCGAGAAAAATGGAGAAGAATCAAGAAGAATCAAGAAAAACCAAGAAGAATTGACAAGAATCGACAAGAATCGAGAAGAATTGAGAAGAACCGATCACCGAGAAGAATCGAGAAGAATCGAGAAGAACCAAGAAGAACCGAGAAGAATCGAGAACCGAAAAGAATCGAGAAGAATTCAGAAGACTTCAGAAGAACCGAAAAGAACCGAGAAGAATCGAGAAGAATCGAGAACCGAGAAGAATCGAGAAAAACCGAGAAAAATCGAGAAGAACCGAGAAGAATCGACAAGAATCAAAAACCATGAAGAATCGACAAGAATCGAGAACCATGAAGAATCGAGAAGAATCGAGAAGAACCAAGAAGAACCGAGAAAAACCAAGAAGAATTGACAAGAATCGACAAGAATCGAGAAGAATTGAGAAGAACCGATCACCGAGAAGAATCGAGAAGAACCAAGAAGAACCGAGAAGAATCGAGAACCGAGAAGAATCGAGAAGAATCGAGAAGAATCGAAAAAAACCGAGAAGAACCGAGAAGAATCGAGAACCGAAAAGAATCGAGAAGAACCGACAAGAACCGACAAGAATCGAGAACTAAGAATTGAGAAGAACTCAGAAGAACCGAAAAGAACCGAGAAGAATCGAGAAAAACCGGAGAGAAAAGAACCGAGAAGAACCGAGAAAAATCGAGAATCGAGAAGAATCAAGAAGAATCGAGAAGAATTGAAAAGAACTGAGAAGAATCAAGAAGAATCGAGAAAAATCGAGAGGAATCGAGAAGAACCGAGAACCGAGAAGAATCGAGAAAAATCGAGAAGAATGAAGAAGAATCGAGAAGAACCGAGAAGAACCTACAAGAATCGAGAACCATGAAGAATCGAGAAGAATCGAGAAGAACCGAGAAGAACCTACAAGAATCGAGAACCATGAAGAATCGAGAAGAATCGAGAAGAACCGAGAAAAACCGAGAAAAACCGAGAAAATCGACAAGAATCGAGAAGAATTAAGAAGAACCGATCACCGAGAAGAATTGAGAAGAATCGAGAACCCAGAAGAATCGAGAAGAATCGAGAAGAACCGAGAAGAATCGAGAACCGAGAAAAATCGAGAAGAATCCAGAAGAATCGAGAAAAATCAAAAAGAACCGAGAAGAATCGAGAATCGAAAAGAATCGAAAAGAACCGAGAAGAATCGAGAACCGAGAAAAATCGAGAAGAATCGAGAAGAATCGAAAAGAACCGAGAAGAATCGAGAACCGAAAAGAATCGAGAAGAATCGAGAAGAACCGAGAAAAACCGACAAGAATCGAGAACACAGACGAATTGAGAACTCAGAAGAACTAAAACATGAGGCATTTTCCTACATTATACTTTTAACATGTCTAAAGGCAGGGTATAGTTTTAGTGAATAGTGTGTTTTTAGATTTATATATTTTAATGCCCTGAAAATCACATGTTCTTAAACGCTTTTCCCCCTTTAGAATTGATGAACGTTTTTGTAAGTCGAGGGGGTGCCATATATTTTATTATGTTCCCTCATGATGTCTGATATGAAATGACCATACTTAGAGTAAGATTGATGAACAATTTGCCCGATCGACCAAAACTATACGTGGGCTGTAAATAATTGCCAACAACTCACATGTAATTGAAATTCAGTTGAAATTGAGACAACAATAAGACCGTATCTTCACAAAAATTTCCCACAATGTTCTTCACTATTAAAGGGAAAAGACAAGATTGGAAGAAGTCCTCAATTTAAGACGCAATGCTCCAAGAAACAAGTATACTGTGTAAGGTTTCTGGTTTCTGCTGTGCAGGCGCGGTTAGAGCGGAAAATTTAGGGGGCTACTGGGGGCTTCATCAGCGGCCAAATCCTAGGTCCAAATTTTCTCGGTCATCCCAGCCGCCGAAAAGTTGCTCAGCGAAAGGGGGATTAACATTTTCATTGTAAAACATTTTCCGTCCGATTCTTTTTTTTCTTTCGAGGGGGGGGGGGGTTGAGCATTTTTTTGTGGGGGGGGGGGGGCTCAAAGCCTAAGCCCCCCCCGTAGAACGGTCTGCTGCTGTGATTTCACAGTAAATATTTCCTATTTGTTCTGCAATTATTATCAGCAAATACTGTGACGGTCAAATTTATTGTATAACATTTTATGGGTTCAATTTCCATCGGGATCATACTTTAAAGGTTAGTGACATGATTGGGAACGTTTGAATAATGCCTCAAGAGCCAAATGAGTAAAAATGTATACCAACTATATACACCATCTGGAGTGGTGGATCTCTCAGCTGAAAGGATTTGTTGGGTTTAGTTTGTTTACTTAAGGAGAATCAAGCATGAACATACCAATATTGTATTTCTCTCGAGGCCCGGGAGAAATACATCTTATAGAAAGCTACACAAGAGATTTTCTGATACAAGGGATATTGACAGTAGTTATTTTGAGAATGAGTCAACGTTTAACCACAAGATTTTCACAGCAAGAATTCTTGCATAATTTGCTTAATTCTAGAATAGTTTCATCCCAAGTTGAGGACTACCCCCAATCATTCTTGATATTTACTTTTAAACCAGTATTGATACATAAATGCTTGTTTCTCCTCGCGTAAAAAAAACATCAAGGCAAACCCTTCCAGTCCAGATATAGGCCTAAACTGAAGGCAATGTATATATATTGGTATTATGTTTCAACTGGTTTGGTACTTAAAGGGAACAGGAGCCAGCAACTAACAGGCATAATTTCAGAAAAACAATGAGTTCTTGCCAACCAATCAGATCGCGCGTGCACAGGTTTGGAGCTGACCATGCGTGACCGATGCATGCCACCCGACGTGTGTTAGTCGCGCCGTGGTAATGTATGCGCTGCTTGAATCGATAAGCTCCTCCCCCGATAGCTGTTTCTGCAAGTTTAATCCCGGGATAAAACTTGCAAAGACGTAAAATAAACAAAAATTACCTAATTTATAGGGCTTTGTTGAGGGTGAGTATCACACAGTACCCTTATTTAGGCTGTCTTTATCACCATGTACTGTACCATAATTCTCACAATACTCACAATGTCATTTTTTTCTTAACTTATGCCTGTTTGTTGCTGGCTCCTTCTCCCTTTAACCCTAAAAAGCCCAAGGGGGGGGGGGGCACAATGTGCCCCCTACCAAATTTTTCTTCGCCACTTCCATAATTTTTGACGAAATTTGATCAAACTTGGTGACTTTCCTAAAAATTTTATGCCGAACATTTTGGTGCATAGTTTTGGGTTACCCGTGAAATTGTGCCATGGCAACCACATTTTGAAGGTCATGTGTGTCATTTTTTGATGTTTTTGTGTTTTTTTCACTACACAAAAGAGTTACTATCCTTTGTTTTTCATGTCTGTTGGCTCAAATATTATGTTTCATCTATTTAAAAACATATTCAATACATTTCTTTAGTTTTTCTCTATTTTTGAAAGGAAAAATGACGTCAAAACAATAAAAATATTGAAAATTCATTTTTTCTCGTTATTTTTCTTTATTTCCAAATTCAAATTATCGAATTGTACAAGATTTGATGTATCAAAGTGTAATTCCATCAAAAAGGTGTACCAGAGTGATAAAAACTTGCATTTATTAATGTTATTTTAACTATTTGGTACAACAAACAGTGCATTCATGCATATGCGCACTACATTATCACTGTATGTATTGTAACACAAAATATGAACCCAAAACAGTCAAAGTTTACTCAAAATACTCAATTTCTATCTAAAAAATAGGTGATCTTGTATAATTATTGATAAATCAATCACTTGTGAATGTATACTTGGGCCACGTAGAGCCGAAAATAGCTTGGGCTTTTTAGGGTTAAGGCAGTTTTTACTTCTCCCAGTCATGTCACTCCCCTTTACCCTTTTAGTACTACCAGTAGACCCTGAACTCCACCCGCACAATAGCCTCAAGCAATTGCATAATTACAAATAAATACCACATGCATGTAATGTTGTCCATGTGGTCAGTGAAATGTTAAAACTATGATGTCTTATTTAATGGCACGAAAGTGATGACAGATGATAATTGGAAATGATATCCGAGTCAATTTTCCATTGGTAACACGTGATGTCTCCTCTTCCTTCCCCCAGAATGTCGACCCCCCCCCCCCTTCCTCCTTTTTGTCGCCTCCTCCAGGTTTTAATGAGTCACCAGCATACCTAGTGTGAATGTCACCAGTTATATTATATTAAAGGCCTTGTCTAACCATGTTTTCAGTTAAACATTTGAGCTATATGATCATCCATTATACTAGTGTGTCTCAGATAACATCTATTAATGAAGGTATGAAAACAATTCATTTCAAAACAATCATTGTGTTTTCAAAATGAAAATTAATGAGCGCATATTGCAGTGTTCCTCCATAGACTGATGTTATAGAATTTTTGCCCTCGGGACATTAATAATATAGACTGGCATAACTGATGTATTCTAGGTGTTTGTCTATTCAAACACTATCGTGTAGATCAAATATCATAGTTTGATTTTTCTTATTTAAATGGGGTTTCCACAATACTCTTTTTGACACAGGTTTACTCCTAATGTATTGGGCCTTTTTAAAAACAAACTGACATTTTGGAGTGCAGTGTCACATTTAAATAGCTATGACGTTTTACAGATGCATGTTGGAGGAAAATGTGTACAAACGTTTTAGATGAAAATATACCCTTTCCAACAAAAGAATTTTTATTTTAATGTTAAGATTTCCAAACTTAGAATGAATTTTGTGAAGTTATAAACACTGTAGTTCCAAACAATAAATATCCATAAATACATAGAGAGTCTACACGTTTTTTTTCCAAATGCACATAACAAATCTGTGATAAAAACTCAAATTTGTAGAAAAAGGGGCTCTGCTACATGAAAATTGTAATATTAGGGTAGAATTTATGACACAAAACTGCGCCAATGACGAGTTCAGAGTCCAACACTCGGTGTATTTTGGTGTCACTGAAAACCCTAGCAGCTTCGAGTTAGGGGTGGGGAGGGGTATCAAACCCCTCATCTTAAAGCCCAACTATAGTTTTAGCAAATGGTAAAAAATGAAATTCTTCACAATTATTTTTTTAGACAGACCCACATGATCTATCAATGCCCTGAAAATTGCTCGCTCTAAAACTCTCTCATTTTTAAAGAAATTTCTTGAAATGTAAAATCACTAACATTTACCAAAGGTAATGCACATACTGCTTCTGTTCTTTGATCAGTGAAACCACTTTACACAATTTCAGTAGGTTTCATGTTGTTTTCTTATGTCTGGGGTGACTTTGTGAAAGATTGGCAAAAAAGGTGTCTCATCGACCAAAACTACACTTGGGCTTTAATTCCCATGTCACACACAACCAACACATACAAAATTCACTCATAACACCCTTCATTGCTTCTATGAATAGAAAACTTTATTAAGACATGAAAGACTCATAAAATGACACAGCACACTCGGGAGTCTCTAAAAAAATGTAGCACATTGGAAAAAAGGTGATACAAAAGGTTTTAGGAAAGACATGATTTCTTCCAGGTTTCGTTTTAAAAAGATTTGGTCAAGGCATTTTTGGTAATATTTCAGATATCAATGAATACAGTAATATGATCACATCAATATGCTCTATAAATCAAACTTATAGACACTCATATCACATTGGTATAAATTCCACATACAGAAAACATGATTCTTTGTTTTATCAAAATAAGCATTATTTTCATGTACTGTATATATATGATCGTTCACAACCATATGTTCTGTGCACCTAATTTTAGACACCCATTTTTTCTTGGCATAAATTCTACACACAGAAAACCTGACTCAACTTTTATTAAAATAGGCATTTTTTTCTTATGCATTGTATTTTTTGTTAAGCTAGCATAACACATGATAAATACCCTTGCTCTGTATCTGGACAAAAGAAAATACTAATACAGAGAAATTGAAAAACTGCCAAGAGCTGGCGCTATTTTACATTTGTTCATTTCTCTAAAAATTTTCCTGAAGTTTCATGTTTCTGTACACGAGATGCACAGAGCCTTTGAAAAGTTTCATCTCAAAACATTTCAAAGGCTTACAAAACTACAAACGCATGAGACACTATGCATGTTTCATTACAATCATCAACCTAGCTTCAATTGTGCATCTTCATAAGAATTTTTGTAATGCAAGTTTCATCTTGTTTCATAAGAACATGATCACTTTTAATAGGTACTAATTTCATACTTCTAAATGGGTAAATATCAAATAATTAAGTAGTTTATCAGAAGTTCTGGAAGATTTAAAGCTGATGAATCATCTTAATAATTCATAAACAAAACTACATGTAAGATTAACAGGAAATATAATTATGCCAATTCTAATTTATGATAGTAATTTCTCATGAAAACAGTTGATGGTATTACATATGATTGCCCTCAACTTGGTTGCAAACATTCAACAATATTATTCTCATACCAGGGGCCTATTTTTTTTTAAGTCTGAAATTCATCACAAACATCAATATTCACCACTAAACCAGAAAAACTTTAACAATCATTTTTTCACTCAAAAACCTAGCATGGAATTCAGTCATACTTTAATTAAATATGTTTACGCAATAATTTAGATCGGAGAGGATAAAAACCTTACTTTCAAAAGAAAATTTGCAAGTGACAGTAAATCAGTTTATATCCATTGGTTGTGCTTTATTTGCCAAATGTTAGCAAAAATTTTTTAAGTGCTATCCAAAACAAATGATGAAACTAGCCTGTAGACACACTGCATTGTTAACAATACAGTGCACTCTCTTTATAAAGAACACTGATATAACAAAATTTCATTATAAAGAAGTAAAATCTCTGGTCCCATATCTTGGATTTCCTTTGTATTGTATTGTTTTTGGAACCCTGATATAAAGAAATTTTGTTATAAAGAACAAATTTCATGGGTCCCAAGGACTTCTTTATAACGAGAGTGTACTGTATTACTTTATGATCAAATTTTTTTTTTGATGGAAATGTAATATGCTGTAACAAGTACAGACATATTCC
Organism: Eucidaris tribuloides; assembly: GCA_001188425.1. Taxonomy (NCBI): domain Eukaryota; kingdom Metazoa; phylum Echinodermata; class Echinoidea; order Cidaroida; family Cidaridae; genus Eucidaris; species Eucidaris tribuloides. The sequence continues at coordinate 109,374 of JZLH01S0103552.1, forward strand.
AGGGCACTTGCATTACTTGTTCAACTCAAATGTCAGTATGAAACATTGCTCTTAATCCTTGAAATTAAATATCTTAGAAAATATTTTCATAGTATATGTAATGTTTAGAATAATGTTGTCATAAACACCCATATTTATGGTAACAAATACAATTCTCTAAAAAAAACTATTAAATATGTGTAATATATAGCTCAGCTTTAGTATGTGTTTAAAAAGATATTTTGTCCTTACATAGGCAACAAACACTTGCCTTCTTCTATTTTATCTATTTATTTTGAATTCAGCCTTGATATGTTGAATAATACAATACTTCAGTTGTTTCTGGTTATGTTTTTCAGCTGCTGCTGATAATTTATAACTGTTAAATAATGTAAATGATACAGATACAATTTTCTATAAAATGTTTTGTGCAGTTTAATAAATTCAGCCCATTTAATTCAGCACTGTTATGGAACTCACACAAGCACACATCAAATATATATGGCAATCTCGTACCATTTAGTTCTGTGTTGAAGATTGAACAATATTTTACCACTGTTCATCATATAAACTCACATTCTCTGAAAAGAGAAATATATTTTGGTTTGTGGATAAGTGCAAATGAGCTACTATACAGGTAGCAATTGTTATGCAATTTTTTTTCTGCGCACAGTATAAAAATAAAACCATGTTCACGAATTCTCAAATGTTTTACAAGGAATGTCACTTATTAACAATTATACAGAAGCTGAAAATAGCAAAGCAATATGGAACTCACACAAGCACACATAAAATATACATGGTGATCTCGTACCATTTAGTTCTGTGTTGAAGATGGAAAAATATTTTACCACTTCATATCATATAAACTCACATTCTGTGAAAAGAAAAAATATATCTGGGTTTGTGGACATGTGCAAATGAGCTATTATACAAGTAGCCATTCTTATGCTGCACACAGTATAAAATTAGAAGCATGTTTATGCATTCTCAAATTTGTTTTACATGGAATGCAATTTATCAACAATTATAAAGAAGCTGAAAATAGCACATCAATCTCATATGCAGGGAAAAAGATACACTGATGAAATTGTATTATGAAACTCTTGGCTTACTACTAATAACACGAATGCATAGGTCTACTGCACCCTCGTATACATGTAGTACAGCCTTATGGGTGTATATCCTTAAAGTGATAGGCTAACATTGTGGAGCTTCAATTTAAAAAATTGTCAAACTTTGATATGTGAGCTACATAGAAGTGTTCAAATGGACAAATAAACACCCTAGAATACAAAAGTTTGGAAAGTTATGCTGTCAATGGCAAGGCATGCATGAATAAGCAATTAAAACTCGGGGCGAGTTTTAATAGCCTAGGTGTACACACAGTAAATCTATGGGAGGAAATGGGCAAGTGAATCTGGTCAACTTACGATTTTCACTTTTTTAAAGCACTAAATAATCATTTTGAAATACAATTTTTCAGGGCTTCATTTTTAAACCTCATCAAAGACACTGGTAGCATGGAGAATCATGTGGCTCAGATTTTTTTTAACTGTGGTAAATGTTAGCCAATACCTTTAATACAGAGTGTGCTAGCACATTTAAAGGCAGTGGATCTCATTTGCAAACATCCCCACAGACGATAACCCATGCCCTTAGGCTATTGATGAAGGGCATGTCTGTGAAATCTGGGGGTCAGTGGTTGCCTATAATTTGAAAAATGCAAAAGAAAATCAATAGCCGTTTAGTGTACGTTCTGTGGTAGGATTTTTTTTCTCGCGAGAAAAAAATTCAAATCTGAGTCTAACGGTCACTATAATTCCACTAAAACTGGATCTGTAGCTCCTATATTTTGCTAAAGGTTCCCAGATGGCATTTTCTTCTAAATGCCATTGTATTTACACAATGTTAATTTTTAGGCATGCAAAAGAGATCCCCTGCCTTTAACACGATGTTGTGCAAAATTGTGCTACAAATTCAATGCTGGACAAAACTGACAATTTGAAAAGAGTATGAGATATTATTCAGGATGTAAATAAGACAAAGCAAAATATCATACACACCGAATTATATGAGCCTAGGTTAAGTTAAACTGAAGTTATCGCGTTTACAAGGACTTCACAAGGGTAAGAGGAAAAAACGGGGAAAAATGAAGAAATAAAGAAGGTGGTCCTGTCTGTTACGGTATAGGTCGAGGGCAACCAACGGTGAACCCTCGACTGGTAACGTGGTTATGGAGGTCATAGGTCATGCTGCCTAGCAACAGGGATTCCATACAGCCTCTGAAGGGTGTGGTGATGATGCCAGCGACAAGAGGAACATTAGATGAATCTGTGAAAGATAGCAGAAAAATGAAAATATTCATTCAAATATATTGAAACCTGTCGATACTGGCCACTTAAAGTAAACTAAAAATGTGCCCTTTTCAGACAGGAAGCTGCTATACAGTGTGTCCCAGAAAAAAAACATGACCCTAAAACAAAGGCTGATTGTGCAGAAGTAATGGGGCGTATGATTGCAAAAACATGTTCAAAATAAACTTTGACTGATGCTCTTTCAAATGATACATTAAACAAACTTATTCATTTACACATCTCTATGTACCATGACAATTTAATGTCAAACACCATTTACTACACTTTTTGGCTTACACATTCCGCACACCATATGTCCATCTCTTTCGTTTCCTGATGTGTCCAGTGTCAAAGCCATAAAGTGAGCAAATGGTTTCTGACATTAAATTTTCAAAGTCATGGTACACAGAGATTCTAAGATTGGGGTAAAAGTGGAAATCTGAGGAAACAAAATTTTCCTTCACAAACAAGTGATGATGGTAGTTACAGTACTCTCAGCAACAACCTGTAAGGACTATTCAACTCCAAACAAATATTAAACCTATCGCAAAGGTTGTTTTTTTCCCAAAAGTAGGAAAACAGAGGAAAATAAGGATTATTAGGGCAAAAAATAGGAAACTTGCGATCTTGACAAAAAATTAGGAAAACTTGGACCACTTAAAGACCTGGTCTTACCTGGAACTCCTCCGATGTAGAGAGGCTGATTCACAATGGACACCGATGACTGGCTATCGACGAAGACACTATCTGCTGGGTTGTCGTCAATGGTCAGTTGTATCTCACCCACGCCGATGACCAGCTGCACGGTGTGAGGGTTACCATCGCACAGGTCAAAGCCACTGGCCAGCTGGGTGGACCGCAGGATGTAGGAGGTGGGTGTGCCCGGACCGACTACAGCCCTCACCTACAGAAAGAAAAAAAATGGCATTAGCCATAATGTGTCTCGCCCTATTACATGAACATTTGACCTCATTTGACCGTTGTCTCAATACAAGGTGCTACCAGAAATTGAATTATCTGTTAATTTCTCAACAAATGTCTGTGGGATAATTATCTTTACTTTGGAGGTACATGCATATTTATGTATGGCACAGGTCTAATAGGACTTAGGAAATTGCATAAAAACACCACCTCTGAAAATCACCTTTCCTTGTCATTGCATATTCTTTCAAGATCTTTTCACCCAAATTCTAGTATTTTCTACAAGGTTACGTGGAATTTGAAATTACAATCAATCACGGCAGTTATTCTTTTACAAATGAGCGAGGGGTGAAAAATAAACAAATTATTTACATTATGATTGGTTACAACTAATTCCTTTAATGAGCCAAATTTGACGCTGTGCTTACCAATCTTTCACTTGTTGAATTAAAACATAATGTGTGTAACACAATTTTAAATAAAACATGGTACCTGTCGATGTCTCACCAAAGCAAAAACAAAAACATAACAACAAAACACAAGATAGAACACAAGAGTAGTTGCTTTGGGCAAAGTTTACACTTCGGTATACATACCGCTCCATCAGCAATTTCCAGCGTGACAAAATTCTGGGTGTCTGCAGCGATGGCTAGCAGTAAAGCCTCCTGGTCTGTGGTACTTAGGGTCATAGCCACACTCCAGCTATCAGTCACATTAAACTGATCATCTACATGAGAGAGAAACAAGGGAACACAACATTATAATTTATTAAAGGTATAAAAGACCGATATAAAAAAACAAAACTTGCAAGAACCCACCATACAATGACATAACATGCAAGAAATATCCTTGAATGATGTCCAGACACACACAAAAAGAGTGAATTCTACTTGCTCTCAGTCATTGACGGTTATTCAATCGGATAATGTATGATACATGTTAACGTTCTCAATACGCCACTTACTAAGCTCGCACAGGCCATTCACACCTTTGCACGCACAAGATACATCATGTAGGCTCCGTACACAATCAGTGGTTATGTATTGACAAAAATTAGTGTATCGAATAATTCGAATCACTCTTATGTTGACTCTTGCTATTTCTATTTTGTTACTAGCATCATTGTGGTATATGTTTTTGTGCAATCTGTGGCAATAATTGCGATTTTGGTCCCTTCTACCTTTAACCCGTTGCCTCCAACATTTAAAAAATCCCATAGAGTTAACACAGGACGCATCCGGTTCCCATAGCCAACGGGTTAACTGTCATTCACATTTTCAACTACACTATTTGGAAACTGGTCAGGGGACTTGAGAAAGTTACTGGCCAAAAGGAAAAGCCCAAATGTGTGATAAATCATATCTTAGGAGTACAAGACTTTTTAGCTAATGCTTTATTTTGCAGTTCTTATGAATTAACCCTATTTTAACTGGGCTATTTCAG
>JZLH01S0103552.1:114938-125637 GCA_001188425.1 Eucidaris tribuloides
GGTTGTGAAGGTAATCAAACTCACCCAGAAAACATGTACAAATCATTTTTGCTGGGACATACTTGTACAACAAGCAAGAGGCAATCAGATATTTCATAAAAAATTAGAATAAGTGAAAATTTGTGTACAAAGCCAATGGGGAGTTCTCCACACTGTCATCTCAAAAAGTGGTAGAGTTGCCAATTTAAGAATCCTCCATAACAACGATTGAATAAATTTTGAACATTCATAACTCTTGAACAGTTCAACCCAATTTCCTTAAACTTTCACTGCTGTATTTCTTATATTGTTCTGTATTCTCTGAGTACAGGAAGATGTCTGGGTTTTATTCTGCTTTTATGCAAATTTCCAATTTGGCAAAAGGAAGCAAGTTAAATTAAAATACTGTAAAACTGTGTTGATGTCAATGTTAATGACACAAATTTCTAATTATAAGATATGACACTTTTGTCACTTACATTCTTTTGCCAAAATAGGGCAGTATACACTCTTGAAGTTGTTAATCTACTGACCTGAGTGACAATGGGATGTTCGAGTCTGTTTCAGTGCTGATCACCATGTTCCTGATGCAACCGTTGAAACTATCCACACTCTGATTAAAATCAGAAAATTATACAAATCATATACATAAATGACAGGATTACATGAAATCTCTTGTGAATACAAGTCAAAAGGTAATAACATGAATGGGAAAAGTAAAAAAAAATGCCTCAAGAACCAAATGAGTAGAAACATATACCAATGTCTACACTGGCTAGAGTGTATATTCAGGCTGGAAGGACTTGTCTGGATTTTATTTGCTTAAGGGGAAACAAGCATTAATAATACTAATTTGCTTTAAACTGTTGTCAGATAAGGAAAGAAATATTATCAGGTTTATAGATGTTTTATATTGAACGTGCAAACCCCAATCTCAAAAAATAATTTACAATAAACTGAAGAAATTAAACACTACAAGATTTTGTACAAATTTACATCTATTATGGTGATTCAACTGACATACCACAAATACACCATATGATGCTGGTTACTAATTTAGAAACATGGGATCATTTTTCATAAAGACAGTACAACTGTGGCATCTACTGTTTTTAAAATAATTCCATACAGCTTAGAATTTCTTCGATATAAAATTTACATGATGCAATGTATAACATTCTGTTTTAATTTGACTGGTCAGAAAATTAAACTAGTGAATAGGTGACTTTGGCATAATCAGCTTTCCATACTCAGACACAAGATTAAAACACAATCCTGTTATAAAACAAAACTCATTTTGTGTACTTCAAAATGTGTTCAATTTCAGAACTGTTTTGAATGTTGATGTCAAATCAACAACTATTTGCAAATTTTGCTTTTACAATAATATTTACAACAGCTTTGGTATTCTACAATAGTAGCTACACATTATTTTTCAGCAGCTTCAAGCCTGTCTTTTCCACACAAAACAGTATGGTTATGGTAAACTTTAAATGAACACCTCAAGATGATTTCATTAGAGTCTAAAATTCATCACTAAACTAGAAAATGATCACCATTTGCGATGAATGTCTTGTTTAGTGATTTCACTATAAACAGTAAACGAGGAATTTATTTTTATTTATTTATTTATTCATCTTTATTCATCATATATAAAGAACATATATAAAGAACGCACTCCAAACACCAAGCGCTGACCCAACCGACAACCCTCCTGTAACATCCCAATGTGTCAAAACCGATAACAGCCACATACAGGTTTAGGACGTGCCGCACACAAGCAACACCGAAACACCAGCCATCATCAGCACATCCTGGTGTCAATCAAAGATGAAATTAACACCAACAATGCACCAACAATCACCGGCCCCACACCGCCCCCAACGAGCCCTAATGCCAATCGTGCACAACACCCCACACCTCCACATGCCAAAAGTCAATTTGCAACACATTCATTGCTAACTTTGGGTTAGTGGTGAATATTTTGCAAGTGCTAATGAGCACCCACAGAGTATGTAAATCCATCGCAAATCACCCGGATGCACCCCAGACGTGCAGAGGAAGAACATCAAATTTGTATGTAGTGTGTTGGAAAACGCAGATATTTTTGTTCTTGGTATATTTTGTAGTATTTAGGTGTATCGTTAGAAAAACATGGATTTTGATTTATGATCGATTTGGCGATGAGCGGTAAAATTTATGCTGGTGAAATCGGCCCCAGAACAAACCCCAAGGGATCTACTTACATCTGCACTGAGTGGATAAGCCCCAGCCAGGACCTCTGGGCCTAGACCTCCCACAAACAGGGACGTCCCTACATCTAGGATGGCCTCCCGGTCGCCGATCAGCTGATTGTTCCTGCGGACGTAATCCTTTGTTTCCGTGACGAGTATGACGAGGAAACCGTTGATTTTGAGGATGGTAAGCTACAATGAAAGAAAAGGAAAAGGAAAACACAATACTAGATAACTCTATGAGATTTATGATCCATTTGTTCAATGTAACTATCCAAATACTTTGAACCTAAAGTGGTTAACTTGTTTCATTTACTATGAGCATCGATGTGTATGAAACCAGCACATCATGATATGGAGCTCATCCAGCATCCACCAAAGAAATTCATGTAATCAAAATCAATCGAAAAATTAAGAAGAAGCATAATTTTGAGGGATTTCAAATTTAATTTTGTATAAACTAGCACAAATAATTTTTTTGACCAAATTTCAAAAATTCCATGCAGAAGTTGTGTGTACCTCATGAACCTCTACCATGAAACAAAAAATTTCAAAATTGGTTGAGAAATGAAGGATGGAAAAGAAGTCACTTTTTTTTTTCGAAAAATGTGCATAAATTAGCATATTTAGTTTCAAAATTCTGTGTAGAAGTTTTGAATACCCCACCTAGTGCTATCATATAAAGCAAACAAAATGAAATTGGGCAAGAAATGACAAAGAAGTTCGCATTTTGAAATTGTGAATGGACAACGAATGACGGATGCCATGGCATAAGCTCATGCATCTGGCCTAATCGAGCTGGATCAGCTAAAAGGTATCCTGCTGTATCCTTAGAAAAACCAAAAAAATGTGTAATAAACATAATAAACCACAACCTCGGTGATGAGCCAGTAAAACTTAATAGGGCTTTCTTTACCAAATCTTCCACATACCAGTTTGCCATTTTTAGTTGCTAGGCAACTCCGCATCACTCAATTTCCAACATCAGACTGGCACTTGAAAAGGTCTGCTGATAGCAGACAAAACGTCATCAACTTCATTTACAAGTAAGTCAAATTTCTTCAATTTGTCACGCACACTACAACTCAGAATATTCTCAAAGCTAAATACAACCATAAAACCTAATACAATTATGAATAACCAGAGCAATTCGACTGTGCGTTGTCGATAGGTATGTCTCTGCCCACTCTCTAGCATGCTAAACCAGCTCTTAGTATACATAATCAAAATCCATTTCTATGTTCGGAGATATTATAAAAGTACTGACCATGGATAGAGTTGAAAACAAACCCAATTTAGAATTCCTAAACATATGGCTATTTGCAATTATTTGTCATGTGTTTTCAGACTACCAGTAATAGGCAGAAAATGACATTAGGGGATAAAGTTCATTAACCTTTAACCCTTGGCAGATTAGGCCAAATATCTCATCATTTCATCTTTGGTCCAGGTTTCATTAAAATCCCTCCAGCTGTACTTTAGTAATCTTGCTCACAAGAAAATGCGGACGTACAGACGCACGGAAGGACAACTTGAAAACATAATGCCTCCGCCACCCTTACGGGGCGGAGGCATAAGAACAGAATTTGATTTCACACGTGGACAGAAAGAAATATAAAAAAGTCAAATAGAAGACTGAAGTGACTTACTGTTCTCCACTGGGCGTCGTCATACTTGTATAGAGTCGTTGCAGACGTGAACTGCCTGGAGCGATCCAGAACAAAGAGATTGAGTCTACCATCTTGCAAGATGAGGGACAGGAACTGGTTTGGGCTGGCGTAGTCATTGGCCATGTAGAGCAGGATCCCATTCGGTGACAGGGCTCGGAATTCAAATGTGAGCACGAATCTAAAGGATGAGTTAAAAGAAAACGTGTATTATATAGCTGCACAATAGATATACAATTGTTAAAGTGGTATTTCAAATTAAACTAAAAAAAAACACACACTTTTTGTGAAATAATCTTTTTAGATTAAACTTTTCCCTTTAGTAATAATTGTTATTTAATCAAAATACATCTAGGTTCCTATTGCTCTCTTTTGTCCTTGAGTGCAGTTTAAAAAAAGACCCAAATTAATTACAACATTAAAGGGCAGTGACACGATTAAAAATGCCTTTAGAACCAAACTGAATGAAAGATATACCAAAGGTACACCAGCTGGAGTGGATCTCCTGGTTAGAAAGATTTGTGTGGAGTTTGTTTACTTATCATCATTATTTCAAACGCTGCAATTTCTCTCATAAAATGGCATACTCGTGGCAAAAGGCAACGGGCCATGTATGTTTCTGTTATAACTTGTCTGTTAAACTTACACTATTTCTTCCTAATTTCAAAGCTGTGGACTTGCAATTGAGGGCTAATACCTTCAATATACATCAAACTTAAAAACAAAATTTAAAATGACAACATATTTACGTGGTTGAGAAGTACTTTCTCTCCTGACTATCAAGTGCAATGGCTAGATAGCTGTTCCTCGTGACACCAAACCTCACCACGCCAAGCTCCTCTGGGTACAGGTACACCTGGACGGGGTCTGCACAGGACCCAGGGGCCACTGATCCCGTGGGTGGGGGTGGGGTGACATATGGGAGAGGGGGAAGGGTGGCAACCGGGGGCTGAACACCAGTGAGGGTTAGACCAAGACGGCTGAGAACAATGTCTGGATCATTAAAGTTTGGAGATCTGCAAAGGTGTAAGAAGAAATAAAATATATATATAAATACAGAGATATACATATAGATAGATAGATCAATAGATAGATAGATAGATAGATAGATGGATAGATAGATAGATTGATGGGTAGACAGATAGGTAGATAGATTAGATATATAGATGGATAGAAATAAATAGATAGATAGATAGATAAATAGACAAATAGATAGATAGATAGATAGATAGATAAATAGACAAATAGATAGATAGATAGATAGATAGATAGATAGATAGATAGATAGATAGATAGATAGATAGACAGAAATTTGTATTATCACTGGTTGGAAGAAATTTGGATTACCTGTGCCACAAACATAGCATACAAAACAGCTTGAACACTGATATGTTGAATTTCAAATTTTAAAAAAAAGATACTTGGATACCAACCCCTTGAACATCCAATGGTCAAAAATTTCATTAAATGTTTAATTAGTTTTCTTTATATCAAAAGAACATGAAAACTCTACACACACACACAGATGCATATGTATCATTTATAATAATAATCAACTACACAGACTCGCAGATAATCCAGCAGATTGTCAGTATAAAATTCTTATAATGAGCATGTTGCATCATACTGTGTAGTGTATATTTCCTTTAATTTTCAAGGCAATCATATTAAAAGCATAAATATCATTACTGAATTTCAGGATAGAGGCTGTATCAAATTGGCCTGGACACCAGTTGGTGACAAGTTGGCAAATCCAGAACTCAGCGACATCTCCTTGAGACTAGCCAGGTCTCTGGGGAGTCACAGGAAAATCAAACATTTTCGATTTTGTTTGGGAGACTTCTTCCAGTCTCCAGCAGGTCTCCGATATGTCTTTGAGACATCTTCAAAACCTGCTAGAGACTGGAAGAAGTCTCCAACAAAAATTGAACTAGTTTGATTTTCCTACGGCTACGACTCCCCAGAAACCCGGCTAGTCTCAAAGAGACATTGCGTAGATGTTTCTGAGACATCTCTGCAACTACCAAAGACTTCGCCAACTCATAGTCTAGGAGATGTCTTTGAGGCGTTGCCATGTACGTCTTCATTAGTTGCAACAACTAATCAGTTTCCGCAACTCAGTATATGTCTCTGCGACGTCTCCAAGATGTCAAGTAATGTCTCTTTGGTGAGAGCGCAAGCCATTTTTTGCTCTTCTCCTGTGGGATAGGGCCTTAAATCTGTAACATCATTGCACTGCTATTTTGCACACATGAATTAAAGAAATTTGGCAAACTTCAGAATTCCATAGCATACCATTTTCATACTACTCCGCTCCACGCAAATTTTGATACAAATTTTAGACTCCTGTTCAGATTTTTTTTTTTTTGAGAATTCACGTGTATTATCTCTGTATTCTAAACATGTCCTTTCACGAGTTGAACTTCACATCATTGACCTGTGAAGTCTGCTATGTCACCTTCTAGTGGACCTGTCGACTGGGAAGTCTCATCCAATGAGGATGGGAATGGTCTCTTGGGGCTCCCCTCCGACTAGAGAAGGCTATCTGAATGCCCATATCTATTGCGATACCCATGGTGCTTAACTCGGGATGAAAAGCTCGTATATCATGGAAGCGTCATTGAGCCTTTAGTGGAGGCCGCTGCAAAAATGAGAACCAAAAATTCAGGATCAAAACGAATTACCTCCGCTAACTTAAGTTTCAATGCTTTTTAAAAATGTGAATTTATCACTATATTGACCATGCTGGTTGCAAAGTATATTCAATATTTGCTAAATTTACATGAAAACATTATATGATCACAGAAAAATAAAACCTTAATCAGTGACAATATTAAAACATGATCTTGTTAGGAAACAAAAAGAACATTTATATGCAAAACATAATTAAAGGACATCATAGTTAACAACCCCCCCCCCCCCCAATTTCTAATATGTCTAAAGCCAGTTGCCTGAAAAGAAAACAGTGGATCTTTGTTTTAAGGGAATTTTTTATCCACAAAAACTAAATATATTCTTGCATGATTATCTCTTTGTCAAATTGAGATAGGGGTAAATTAGGATTAGTTTCAGTGTATATTTCCTGAGTGATTTATTGTCTGAGAAATATTCAATATGGAAATGTTTATGATTTACGAAAGACATATTTCATTTTTCTGCACACAAGTTATAAATATAAGTCATAACCTAATAGTTTTTCTTCATACACTATGAAGAAAAAAAATTAAAGTTTATTAACTGCATAAAAAGATAATTGTCAGCAATACCAAAGAAATTCAACCATAATACATGTAGTCGGTAGCCAGCAGAGTAGTTAATGCCCAAGTATAGTTTTGGTCGATCAGATCACTTTTTCACCAATCTTTCGACAAAGTATTCTATTGTCACGCCAAGCATCAGAAAAGCAAAGATCATACCTACTGAAAATTGTTTAAGAAGTTTACAAATGTGATTTGCGAAGATGTCAGGGTCCTCTCCCGCCCCCCCCCAACATTTACAATTTTGAAGTAAGTTTGCTAACAATGATAGTTTCTCAGAGCAAGCAATTTTAGCGGCATTGAGAGATCATATACGTCTATCTAAAAAACGATAAATTGCAAAGAAATTTAATTTGCTGTACCATTTACGCAAAACAATATGTTAGGCTTTGAAGGGTTATGTAGTCAGTCCACAATACGTATTGTTGATTTAATTTTCAAACTTCTTTACCTGCAGAAAAACATGACTAATGGCAATCTCCAAACTTTGTGCCTCTCTAAATCATCATTAACTCTTTGCATCAAAATATGATACTGAGTTAGAGTATAGGCCTAACATTATGGAGCTTGCAATTTAAAAATTGTCAACTTTGATATCTGAACTACAAAGTTAGTGTTCAAATGACAAATAAACACCTAGAATACAAAAGCTTTGCGAAAGGTTATACACTGCCAATCTCAAGTTATGCAGATGGATAAACAATTCATACTCGGGGCGAGGTAGAAAATAGTGCCCTAGCTGTACACACTGGTAAGTCTATGGAGGAAATGGGGCAGTGAGTTCCGGTGCAACGCTTAATTTTTCACTTTTTTAAAAGCCAGCTTAAATATTTCATTTGAAATATAATTGTGATTCAGCGGCTTTTATTTTTAGCACCTTTCAAGACACTGTAGCTATGGGAAACATGTAGGCTCAGATTTTTTTAACTGTGATAAATGTTAGCCAATACCTTAAGACATAACGTTTGGTATCAGAATAAAGTGCGAATGAAGGCTTAATCCTTTTCCAAATTTTACAACTATTTCGCCCTATTAGTAATATGCATTACATTATTTACATGTAGATATATTCTGACCAGTGTTTGTATTTGAGACGCATAGGTTCTGAGACGCAGGCTGCCTCCAAACACAAAACCTTCCATAGGGTTTGTATGCGATGACTGCGACCTAGACCGAGGCCACCGAAATTTGTGCCTCAGAGGCGGCTGATACCATATTGATTCTGACTTACGGTGAGTCCATTGAAGGCCACGGTAACTGTTATGCGCATTGCTCTCAGTGTTTAGTTTTCAGCTCCCCTAGCTCGTAGTGCGGTCTGCAGACCATCCCCCAGTTTGTTAGCTTGGACAAAGATGTTTACCATGGTGAGAGCAATGTACACCAACTTATTCTGTAATGGCAACAGAATGCCAACAATGAAATTCATACATGCAATCTTTCCACAAACAAACATAAGTTGCCCAATGTAGTTTTTGCACAAGATGCGTGAAATAGTCAAGCTGGGGTTGGGAAAGCCAATTTTTGGGATTCCTGTATTTATCTGTCATCTGTCCAAATAGTTATGCCAGAAATGATTGCAAAAATGTAATTTTTCTGAAAATTAAATTGGCCTATGGATAAAGGCAAGAGTTTGAAAAATTTGTGAAAAAAGTAGGCTTCATGTAACAAATTCATGCTGTAAACAACTGATGTACTTAAAACATTACAACAGTATTAGAAAATGAATAGAATAGAGGAAATGAAATGAGTGAAGTACTTGAGCCAAAATTTCAGCTTAATCTAAGTGGCAACTTCATAGCATTTGCAATGAACTTTTGATTCTACTTCAATATCCTGCACGGAATGCACTCTCTGATATCATCCTTTGAATTAGCACTAGGTTCCCTTTTCTCGCTTTGTTATAATGGTTTATTGTGACATTCCAAACTTCGTGATGGTGTGTTCAGATGGGTTTACAAAATTAGCGCACCATTAAGACATTATAAAAAGCACAGAGCTTCTTGATTTTTTTTTTTACATAATGGCATCTTTTGTTGGCAACAGGTACCTTATTAGCAGCTAAACTTAAGAGGACACTGCATTTTCGTCAAAGATATGACATTAAATTAGCAATACATCAGAAGAATTAAATAAAGACTTACAAAAGTGACAGCATCATAGCTCGTAAGCCAAAGTCCATGGGCGGTTGCGCTGGTCTTGAAGTTGAACATGAATGACTTAGTGTATCTACTAGAACTATTTGGCTCAGGCTGAGAGCAGCGAAAAGCAAAGTCACCAGAAAATCCATACCTGGTACACCTGTCATAAATATCAATGAAAAACATGAATTATACAATTGACACATATTAAAATCACGTACAGTAAAAACTTGTTTAATTATTATTATTATAAGTATATGTTCGATCTTGTTTCTCCTGGCGAAGTTTATGCCGAAGATATTTTCCAGCACAAAGCTAAGCAATAATTATAAACATACTCCGTATATAATTACTATCCTGCAACAGTAACTACATTCCATGCGAAGTTCTTTAAGTAAATTCTTGAAGGACAGATGGATGCCTTCTCATCCTCCTCCTCCTCCTCCTCACAAGCTACTACTACTACTGCTACTACTACTACTACTATACTACTACTAGCTACTACTACTACTACGTACTACTGACTACTAACTACTACTGCGACTGCTACTTAGCTACTACTAGCTACATACTACTACTACTACTACTACTACTATTTATTGCTTGCTTCTTCTTCTTCCTTGTTATTATCATATTTCTACTTTGTCTTCTTGTTTCTTATCCTCCTTTCTTTTTTCTTCTTTTATCATTATCATTATTATCATTAAAATTATTGTTGCCATTATTTTTATTCAAATTATCATATTTATTAATGTTATATTATAATATTATTATTATTATTATGATTATTAGCAACATTAAAAGCCACATAAGGGGAATGAAAGAATAGGGCAGAGAAGCAAAATTAATTCGCAGCCTAAGTAGCAATTGGAGAGTTCTATAGTTGTTGTTGCTGTTGTTTTATTATTATCGATTATGCATTATCATTATCATATATCATTATCATTATCATATCATTATTTACTACTATTATCAATTACGATTATCATTAAGCTATTATCATTATTATTATTATTATCATCATCAATTATTATCATTATATTATTATTATCATCATCATTAATTTCATCATCATTATTATCATCATCATTCACCATAGTGATGCCCATGATATTTTGTTGGATGACATCAAAAACCATTTTCATATTGTTTTTTTGGATATCATGGAAAGTGCGTCCTTACCTCTTACCAAGTATCCGAGAGAAAGAAACCGCCTCATTAGAGGCCAGGCTTGGAACATGTTAGATATCTGGATTGGTATCAGGTCGAACAGGAATTACCATGGAGGTTACCACTGGAGCAGCTGTGTAGGTTCCTCATTTGCTGCCAGGCAAAACCGTAGATTAGTTTGGACTCTGCCTAAATATGGACATAAATGATAATAATATATTAATCCATAATATTTTTTATTCGCTGCGCATACA
>JZLH01S0103552.1:125662-142862 GCA_001188425.1 Eucidaris tribuloides
CATTTTCATACTACTCGTCCAAATTTGATAAAAATTTTAGACTCCTGTTAGTTAAATTTCACTGTATTACTTGTATTCTAAACTGTCCTTTACGATGAACTTACACATCATTGACTGTGAAGTCTGCTATGTCACCTTCTAGTGACCGTCGGACTGGGAAGTCTCCACCAATGAGGATGGGAATGGTCCTTGGGGCTCCTCCGACATAGAGAAGGCTATTAATGCCATCTATGGGGATACCCATGGTGCTTAACTGGGATGAACCGTATATCATGGGAAGGTCATTGACCTTTAGTGAAGCCCTGCAAAATGAAACAAAAATTCAGGATCAAAACGTTACCTCCGCTAACTTTAAGTTTCAATGCTTTTTAAAAATGTGAATTTATCACTATATATGCCATCTGGTTTGCAAAGTATATTCAAATATTTGCTAAATTACATTGAAAACATTATTATGATCACAGAAAGAATAAAAACCTTAAGTCAGTGACAATATTAAAAATGATCTTGTTAGGAAAAAAAAAGAACATTTATATGCAAAACATAATTAAAGACATCCATAGGTTAACAAACCCCCCCCCCCCCTATTCTTCAATATGTCTAAAGCCAGTTGCCTGAAAAGAAAACAGTGGATCTTTGTTTTAAGGGGAATTTTTATTCCACAAAACTAAATATATTCTTGCATGATTATCTCTTTGTCAAATTGAGATAGGGGTAAATTGAGGATTTGTTTCATGTATATTTCTGAGTGATTTAATTGTCTGAGAAATATTCAATATGGAAATGTTTATGATTTTAACGAAAGACATATTTATTTATTCTGCACACAAGTTAATAAATATAAGTCATAACCTAATAGTTTTTCTTCATACACTATGAAAAAGAAAAATTACAAGTTTTAACTGATAAAAAGATAATTGTTCAGCAATACCAAAGTAAAATTCAACCATAATACATGTAGCTTAGCCAGAAGTAGTTAATGCCCAAGTATAGTTTTGGTCGATCAGACAACTTTTTCACCAATCTTTCACAAAGTATTCTATTGTCACCCCAGACATCAGAAAGCAAGATCATACCTACTGAAAATTGTTTAAAGTTACAAATTGTGATTTGCGAAATGTCAGGGTCCCTCTCCCCCCCCCCCCCAAACATTTACATTTTGAGTAAGTTCTCAACAATGATAGTTTCAGAGCAAGCAATTTTTAGGGCATTGAGAGATCATATACGTCTATCTAAAAAAACATAATTGCAAAGAATTTAATTTGTTACCATTTACCAAAACAATATTTAGGCTTTGAGGTTTGTAGTCAGTCCACAATACGTATTGTTGATTTAATTTTCAAACTTCTTTACCTCGAAAACATGATAATGGCAATCTCAAAACTTTGTGCTCTCTAAATCATCATAACTCTGCATCAAAATATGATACTGAGTTAGAGTTATAGGCTAACATTATGGAGCTTCAATTTAAAAAATTGTCAAACTTTGATATCTGAACTACAAAGTAGTGTTCAAATGGACAAATAAACACCCTAGAATACAAAAGTTTGGAAAGTTACACTGCCAATCTCAAGTTATGCATGGATAAACAATTCATACTCGGGGCGAGTAGAAAATAGCCTAGGTGTACACACTGTAAGTCTATGGGAGGAAATGGGCAGGTGATTCCGGTCAACTTACGATTTTCACTTTTTTAAAGCACTAAATATTCATTTTGAAATATAATTTATTCAGGGCTTTATTTTTAGACCTTATCAAAGACACTGGTAGCATGGGGAAACATGTAGCTCAGATTTTTTTTAACTGTGATAAATGTTAGCCAATACCTTTAAGACATAACTTTGGTATCAGAATAAAGCTGCGAATGAAGGCTTAATCTTTTCCCAAATTTTACAACTATTTTCCCCTATTAGGTATATTGCATTACATATTTACATGTAGATATATTCTGACCAGTGTTGTATTTGAGACCATAGGTTCTGAGACCGAGGCTGCTCCAAAACACAACCCTTCCATAGGGTTTGTATGGATGACTTGGACCGAGACCGAGGCCACCGAAATTTGGCCTCAGGGCCGGCCTTGGATACCATATTGATTCTGACTTACGTGAGTCCATTGAAGGCCACGGTAACTGTTTGCCATTGTCCAGTGTTTAGTTTCAGTCCCCTAGTCTGTAGTGGGTCTGACAGACCATCCCCCATGTTGTACTGGACAAAGATGTTACCATGGTAGAGAGCAATGTACACCAACTTATTCTGTAATGGCAAAGAATGCAACAATGAAATTCATACATGATCTTTCCCAACAAAACAAACAATAAGTTGCAATGGTAGTTTTTGCACAAATGCGTGAAATAGTCAAGCTGGGTTGGGAAAGCCAATTTTGGGATTCTGTAATTTATCTGTCATCTGTCCAAATTAGTATGCCAGAAATGATTGAAAAATGTAATTTTTCTGGAAATTAACTTGGCTATGATAAAGCAAGAGTTTGAAAAATTTGTGAAAAAAGCTAGGCTTCATGTAACAAATTCATGCTGTAAAACAACTGACTGTACTTAAACATTACAAAGTATTAGAAAATGAATAGAATAGAGGAATGAAATGAGTGAAGTACTTGAGCAAAATTTCAGCTTAATCTAATGGCAACTTCATAGCATTTGCAATGAACTTTTGATTCTACCTTCAATATCCTGCACAGGAATGCACTCTTGATATCACCCTTGAATTAGCACTAGGTTGCTTTTCTCCCTTTGCTTATAATGGTTTATGTGACATTCCAAACTTGTGAGTGGTGTTTCAGATGGGTTTACAAATTACGCACCATTAAGACATTATAAAAAGCACAGACTCTTATTTTTTTTTTACATAATGGCATCTTTTGTTGCAACAGGTAATTATTACAGCTAAACTTAAGAGGACACTGCATTTCGTCAAAGATATGACATTAAATTAGCAATACATCAGAAGAATTAAATAAAGACTTACAAAAGTGACAGCATCATAGCTGTAAGCCAAAAGTCCATGCGGTTGGCTGGTCTTGAAGTTGAACTGAATGACTTGTGTTCTACTAAGAATATTTGGCAGGCTGAGAGCAGCGAAAGCAAAGTCACCAGAAAATCCAATCCCTGGTACAACCTGTCATGAAATATCAATGAAAACATGAATTATACAATTGACACATATAAATACGTACAGTAAAAACTTGTTTATTATTATTATTTAGTATATGTTCGATCTGTGTTTCTCCTGCGAAGTTATGCAAGATATTTTCCACACAAAGCTAAGCATAATATAAACAATACTCCGTATATTAATCTACTATTCCTTGCAACAGTAACTACATTCCATGGAAGTTCTTTAAGTAATTCTTTAAGACAGATGGATGCTTCTCCTCCTCCTCCTCCTCCTCCTCCACAACTACTACTACTACTGCTACTACTACTACTACTACTACTACTACTACTACTACTACTACTACTACTACTACTACTACTACTACTGCTACTGCTACTACTACTACTACTACTACTACTACTACTACTACTACTACTATTTATGCTGCTTCTTCTTCTTCCTTGTTATTATCTATTTCTACTTTGTCTTCTTGTTTTCTTATCCTCCTTTTTCTTTTTCTTCTTTTATCATTATCATTATTATCATTAAAATTATTGTTGCCATTATTTTTTTCAAATTATCATATTTATTAATGTTATTATTATTAATATTATTATTATTATTATTATTATTACAACATTAAAAGCCACCATAAGGGGAATTGAAAGAATAGGCAGAGAACAAAATAATTCGCCCTAAGGTAGCAATTAGAGTTATAGTTGTTGTTGCTGTTGTTGTTATTATTATCATTATCATTATCATTATCATTATCATTATCATTATCATTATCATTATTACTACTATTATCATTACTATTATCATTACTATTATCATTATTATTATTATTATCATCATCATTATTATCATTATTATTATTATTATCATCATCAT
The DNA here is from genome assembly GCA_001188425.1 of Eucidaris tribuloides. Classification (NCBI taxonomy): domain Eukaryota; kingdom Metazoa; phylum Echinodermata; class Echinoidea; order Cidaroida; family Cidaridae; genus Eucidaris; species Eucidaris tribuloides. Next base: position 129,667 of record JZLH01S0103552.1, read on the forward strand.
TATTATCATCATCATTATTATCATCATCATTACCATAGTGATGCATGATATTTTGTTGGATGACATCAAAAACCATTTTCATATTGTGGAATATATGGAAAGTGGTCCTTACCTCTTCCAAGTATCCGGAGAAAGAAACTCCCTCATAAGGCAGGCTTGACATGTTAGATATCTGGATTGGTATCAGGTCAAAGGAATTACCAATGGAGTTACCACTGGAGAGCTGTAGGTTCCTCATGCTGCCAGCAAAACCGAGATTAGTTGGACCTCGCCTAAATATGGACATAAATGATAATAATATATATTATCCATAATATTTTTATTCCTCCATACCCACCTAAATACAAGGTGTTCAGGGCGCACTCATCCAATACAGACTTTGAAAAATAAATGAATAAAGATTCACTTGAATGCATCATGAATCAAAGATTTTTAAATTGTTTATAACATGGCTTCTACAGAATAAACACTCACACAACAGATCTTGAGAGATCAGGGTCTGCCCCAGCCAGGAGAAGTTTGGGTGAAAACTGGAGATTTGGGAAGACTAGGGGGGCCACGGTGCGTCTGGTTGACCCCTCTAGAAGGGTCGAGGTGTCGTTGGCATAGCGCATCTCAAGGCTGTAGTGACTGGAGTTGAAGGTGGCCGTCACCTAGGATATACATATTTACAATCATGGCATAAGAATTGAGATAAAAACCAAGCATGTGAACAACAATGATATACATCAACGTAATACATGGTAACATAACTTCTGCCGACCACCATTTACTGTAAACGTGAAATATGTCACGGTGTCCAAACTTTCACGAATTTCACGCTCGCCAATTCCAGTGTGAAAGTAAAACACAGGAATAATGCTAATTTCGTTTATGCAATCCGAACTGTTCTATTTGGTGTTTAAACAGTGTGTGCATGCATGGCTCGGTGATGAAGCAATATTATGCCTCATGTGCTTGCTCATCCAAGCAGTCACATGCCTAGATTGGACACATAAGATATTCTCCAGGTCCTGTTAAAAACAGTTTACATCTAAAGGAAAAGTTTAAAGGAAATTGTCTGTTTATGTGAAGAATAAATGCTAGAATTGAAAGCGTTACACATATCTAAAATGACAGTGATATCTTACAAGGCAAGAACACATAAAAATCTCCATGCTCATAATACAGAGCTACATGTATAGGGTAATTTTTATTGAAATTTATTGCCAGGGTGAAACATCCTCTGATCTTACTGATACTTACGGATAATAATGGACTATACCCTAGGAACTTTCCCTTCAGAGTTCCAAGTTGATCGGAGCAAAACAGTGTTTTTCGTTTCACCCTAATATGCACTCATGAACACAACGAACTGTATGCATAAGTCTCATGCACATAATTCATAGACCAATACTGAAATACTGAAATAATATTACTGAACAGACTCTGCTCACTAACTGACCATTATTGTTTCGTGCATTTTTTAATTTCTACATAAATGCTGATTTTCAGATTTCACAGACACATCTTTCATAAGTATGATGTTGTGTTGTGCTGCTGAAGGGGGGGGGGATGCCCTGCCTTTAACTTTATAAGTCATCATCTTTTGCCAGTAGTTCAACCAGATTGATTATTTCTCACTCACCTGATACCATTGGCCATACACTCCTGCAGTTGGTACAGAATACCTGGCATTGCCAGCCAAGTTCATTTCAAAAGTGACACGCCCCTCAACCACGTAGACCCCAAAATATTTTTTATTAATCACTCACCTGATACCATTGGCCATCATTATACACTCCTGCAGTTGGTACAGAATACCTCGCATTGCCAGCCGTGTTCATTTCAAAGGTGACACGCCCCTCAACCATGTATATGCCTGTCAGGAAAGTGCACAAAACAGTTACTGTTCAGTTCCAGACATACAGAGCAAACACAGCCTACAGCCTACAATGTAGCCCACTACTTGTGGCAAGTTATGTTATAAATACAGGACATGCACTAACATTCATCCTTTATGATGATGTGTAATTTGCAGGGATTGGGATTGGGGGATTTTATTTACTTGTGTTTTTTTGTGGTTTGTCTTTGATGAATATTCCCATTATCACTAACTTCATCAATGAAGAATCATCTGCTAATCTTCCACAACTTACGAAGTTCTTACAAAGTTGCTCTTCCAATTACAACATATATATTACCTGTTTTCCATATTTGATAATGAATATCAAATTACATGACTCTTTGAAAAGGTATTTACCTCAAGTTCTAAAATCCATTCACCAAAATTCATGTTTACCATGCACTTGAAATTCACCATTGACTGAATGATTTAATTTAATTTGGCCATTTAAATTGAGTTGTGGAGGAAGTCTCATTCATATGTTCCAGTAATTTAAATCTGTTTTGAAAAATTATGTCAGAAATCTACATATGAACTTGAAATGTCACTTTATTTTTCTAAGTATGTTATTTTTTTTGCATAAGTTTATTTAACTGCCCCTTCAGCACCTATTTCGGTAGATTTCGGCACAATATCCAGAAGTTGTGCCTTCACTGTTGCAGCATTACAATATTGGAATAGTCTTCCGATAACATCTAGTCAGCAATTAGTGCAGATCAATTCTAAAACCTTTTAAAAATTTATTTGTTTCAAAAGTAAAACTTCCTCCTTAAGTTTTAAATTAAGTTCAATGGTATAATGATCTCATCATGTTTAATGTTATTTTTTGTTGTTGTTGTTTCTCTTTGGCTCAATATATTTTTCTTGTATTTTGTATTTCGTTGTAAATGTGTTAGCGTTTGTACTGTTCATGAAAAGGTGCTATATAAATAATGAATATTAATATTTTTATAAAACATCATTATTATTATTACTATTATTATAACCACTACATTGTATGTCTTGGACTTGAACCGGGGATCTCTCCCATGAGAAGTAAAAATCTTATTCACTACACTATAATGGCTGTTTTCACCAAGACACTCTGGCTGTATTGCAGCTTACCTAGATAGGAGATCAAGTCTGGGCGAGTGACAATGAAAAGGACGCCTTCCTTCAGGACAGTGCGGAATTCCAGAGACACCCTGGCTTGCTCAGCTAGATTAAATTCACCGATAGGTACCTAAGACAGTTGAAATATAAAGTAAAGACAATAATAGAAGTTACATTTTCATTCAATGATAGCACACACACTCATTTCGGATATCAATCACATGACTTTCATATTCCTTACACACGAACAACGTTGTCACAAAAATCTGTTCATTTCTCTGGCCCTAAAGTTTGGAATTCTTTACCTGCTTCACTGAAAGACACCACATCTTTGAAAACATTTACAAGAATTCATAGAGAAAGTTTAATGTGTAAACACTGATTTATTGTGTAAATACTGTCTATGATATCTCGATATCTATTCCTCTCTCTTTACTCTCAAACAGAATACAGTAAAAGGATTAACAGCATTAATTTATCAACAATACTTCCCAGTATAAAACAAGCTACTGATACCTACCCGGAAATATCCAAATCCATTAAAGCTGACCCCTGGCACATAGGTGACCTCTGGGTCAACAGGGGTGACAGGTGATTGACAGCATGCCGTTGACCCCTCAAGCCGATTGGGTCGCCAGAGGTCAAGCTGTTGACCATCAAAACTGACACCGGCAACGCAGCCCTCAAAGTCTCGACTCAGAATCTTATCAGTCTGTGTGGAGAACAAGTATACAGAATGCACCAGATTATATGATAGAAAGTCAATTTGGTCGCCCCCTATTTTTTCAAAGTAATGAAAATAATGGGGATTTTACTGTTATTGGAAAATTTTGCCCCCTCCCCTATTTTGGCCGGTAAAAAATAATTTTGGCGGGCAAGAAAAGCTTTTGGTCATCGTCGGTCCCCCTGCCCCTCGCTTGTTGGATATTGTTTAGCTGGTAAAAAAATTATAGGCAGGCAAAAAAATGCTTCTGGTCATCGGTACCCTGCCACCCCACTTGTCAGATGTTGTTTGGCTAGTAAAATTTGTTTTTGGTAGGCAGAATTTTTCCCCGACAGATTTTTCGCCCATCCTTTTCCCTTCTGCCTTCTCCTTTTCTTTTTCCTTCTTACTTTCCTTTGCACTCTTTTCTCCTCTTTTCCCACTGCTTTGTTTCCCCTTATATCCTTTTTTGCTTCTTCATCTACATGTAGTGTCCTTTGTTCTTCTCTCTCTCTCTCGTAGCTCTTCTTTTTTCTCTACTGGACTGTCTTTGTTTAAGTGATTATTCATAATTTACTGTCATGCACAGTTTATATAAGTTGATAAGTGCTTATATTTTATGTATCATGGTTGGTGCAATTTATCATTTATGGCTATATTTCATAATATTCTAATATATATTAATATATTTGTTTGTACCAAACAGCCAGAATATGATTTCTATGCCAATGTTATTTTAATTGGTGCATAACAATAATTTTCATCTGAAGTACAGGTATATACCAAATAAGCCAGAAGTTTAAATTACTGCTCTAACATCTGATTATAACATGTATTCCGCATGCAACCCATACTACACTGAAGGCAAATTATGGAATATGAATGAAGAACAAATGGGGGAAGAAAAAGTAAGTGATGATCAGTAGTCGAGCTATGAACACATATTCTGGCTCATATTACGTTGGAAATAAAGAAATACGGGAATGAGATGGAATATTATGACGACATGCTTTTCACAGGGTGAAGACAGTATCTGGATGTATGGATAAAGGAATAAAATGATTTGGTTATGATGTGATGTTTTGGAGATAAACCATCAATACCTGCACAGGTTCTGTGTCCTGGTAAAATGTAAGATTTGAAAGGGTTAAAGAAGTAGTGGTTTGGTTAGTGTTATATCATTCATTCCATCCTTGTGGCTGATACGCACAATTACTAAATCATACGTACAGTATCTAAAGTAGTGTTAAAGGCAAGGTTCACCCTAACATCAAGTTGGTTTCAATAAATGCAGAACAATGAGAGAAACATATTAATGAAAGTTTGGCGAAAATCTACCAAAGAATAACAGAGTTATGAAGTTTCAAAGTTTTCAATTTGTGACGTCACATGCGAGCAGCTCCCCATATGTCATGTGATATAAATTCCATAAAAGTGCCATTTTCTCAGAAATTTGAAAATGATTTTACCTGTGTATTCAATATATTATCAGAAACATTATTCTACACATGCACCTTTGAAAAAACCCCATTCAATTATTATGAACTATTAAAAAATTGCAATTTATGGAATTTATATTACTTGACATATGGGGAGCTGCTCGCATGTGACGTCACAAATTGAAAACTTTGAAACTTCATAACTTTGTTATTCTTTGGTGGATTTTCGCCAACTTTTCATTAATATGTTTCTCTCATTGTTCTGCATTTATTGAAACCAACTTGATGTCAGGGTGAACCTCGCCTTTAACAACTATGATTTATGAATATATTCACTGCATGTTCCAATGATGTACTTGTATGATTTATCATGTAGAAGCTAATGTGCCAATCAATTAACCCATGTTAAGGATAAGAAAGTAGTATACATTAAATTTTACAGATCAGTAGGAAATTCTAATTTGATGTTCAGATAAGATCAAGTTACTACTATCATAACTGACAACATGTACTGACTGTTACTTTTACCAAACATTTACACAATTGTTGGCCCTAAGATTTTCTATAAAAAAGTACTGATACTTGCACTAACCCAATAATTTCAAATTAAGAAAAATAATATACTGGAATTGAGGTTCTTTGCCATGCATACACACTTTTAGTATATTGATTCTATTCACCAATAGACATATTGTTTCCTACACAAAAATAAAACATTATGTTGAGATGTACAGTATAAGTAAATGCATATTACCATTATCTCAGAATTAATTTAAAGTTAGTTTTCTTCTCCAAATTACCAAAAATTAAAAAATAAATTAAATACAAATATTTGTTCTTCTGTACCCGAGTCCTGATATCCAGAGTTGTATTCAGCTGTTAGTAACACACAATGAAATGAAAGATAATATTGAAACAGATGTACATTAATTTATCATTGAATCTGTGTGCAAAAATGTACATTATCTGAAATTCTGTTTTGTCACCCTTAGAATAAATGTTCACAATATATATTCAGAATATATGCAAAAAATCTACACAGCAATGTAGGAGGACATCCATGCATTATTACAAGTATGCAAAATACAAAATATTTTTTCATACTGATATTCAATGTTTTAAAAGATGGTGTGCTGCCAAGTTAAGTGGGTTGTACAGTGCACATGGCTGACTGATTTAAATTTTTTTTTGTATGCTTGTTATCAATGTCTGCAGAAGAATCAGCTTGCCCATATGTTCACGCTATCCAAACACAAATCCACACCAAGCAAACACAAACCCCTGCAACTAGACTGTAGGGCAATGCAGCATATCGTGACTTTTTTGTAGTCCCATTATTAGTATTTTACAAATTCCTAGCGAGAATTATCCAAATATTACTAAAATCCTATTTCATGTTTGTTCTCCAAAAACTATTTGCGCGTTTTCAAGAAATGTAATTAATTATGACGGTTATTCATAATGTCGTCACCAAGTACATTTTATCAGTATACAAACTACTGGAGACTTTCACTGTGTGCAGCAAAAATTACGTGGCTGAAATTTCACTGCGTCATATCCTCGCTCGGCTTTGTAACAGTAACATTAAAAATTACCTGATAATCCCTTGGGATTCCTCCGACAAAGAAGGTGGTATTGGGTTCAAAGTGCATGAATCTCTCGTAGACTGAGAAGCTACGGGCGTAGTTGCTGGATGAGCCCCCGGTTGAGAGTAGGGTGACAGTCAGCTCTCCACCATCAGCATACCTAGAAGACAAAAAAAAATTCTAATTGACACTTTGAACATGTAGTACATTTCAATTTTTTTTTATCAGTCGGAATATTTTCAGTGAAAAGATTATGCTGCCACTGACAAGACATTTATGAATTTCAACTGCGGTGGAGTATAAAATAGCCTAGATCTACACACAGTAAGTCTATGGGAGGAAATGGGCATGGTGAATCCAGCCAACCTGAATACTTGTAGATTTTCACTTTTTAATGCACTAGATAATCATTTTGAAATACAAATTTTTTCCATGACTTTATTTTTAGACCTTATCAAAGACACTTGGAGCATGGAGGATCACATAGTTCACATTGTTTTAAACTGTGGTTATTGTTAGCCTGTGGCTTTAAATCCTGAAATAGATTTCATAACTTTAGCGTCTATAATGAAACATCAGGCATACCTCGTAGCTAGTACACGATACCACTCTCCACAACACACATCGATAGGGCTGCTGACAGTAACAATATCCCGACTAATGCTAAACCGGAAGTTAATGCGACTAGCGATGACCTCCACACTCATGAACGAATTCCGCGGATGGATTTTCCGTGAAGAACACCAGCCCGTCGCGCTGGTCCGGCTTCACATCCAGACGCAACTCATTGTAGAGGGCCGGAGTGTCGACCGGCCGGATGATCGACACGGAGCTCTGACCGGCGAAGCGGACCGGTTGGTTGGAGTCGGCGATCGTCGTCTGAGCGAGGCGGAGCTTCTCGCGGAGCCGAGCGATTCTGTCATTGATGCCAGATCGAAGTGCGGCGGTATCGTTTTGAAGATTGACAAGGGTGTTCACGCTCGTATTCAGCATTTCAAGGTTGGACTCGGTTTGGGTGACTGTAGTGGGAGGACAAATAAAAGAGCAGACATTTGTAGTCTCTGCTTACAAAAATAATGTAGATATTGTTGTGTATTAGGACAACTCACCTGGGGACAACTCACTCCTGCCAACTCTCCTGGAAGACAACTCCCCCATAGACTGACCGAAACACAAACATCCATGATTAAAGAACACAATGTGTCTCAGAAAAATGTGCAAGTCAAAAGTGCCGTCTATGGCAATCAGAAAATATTGTTGTGACTAAATCAACATCAAAGGCATAGTCTAAGCTTTCAAGTACTGTTTATTTTGTTCAATTTTCAAGTACGTTGGTATGGACATGTGTTGAGGAGGGATGTTGATCATGTTTTGAGAAGGGCGCTTGAGTTTGAGGTGGCTGGTCAGAGGGGAAGGGGGCGACCGAAGAAGACATGGAAGAAGCAGGTGGTGGAGGAGAGTAGGAGGGTTGGGTTGAGGGAGGAGGATGCGCCGAAAAGAGTAAAGTGGAGGGAGGGGGTGAGGGTGATTTCTGTGAGTGCGAGGTGAATCCGGCCACCCCCGTAGCTCGGGGACTAAACCGGATTTAAAACCTGGATTACTACTACTACTCTTATTTTAATCTCAAGATATGTTTAGTTAACAATGAAAGGATAAAATCACACTTTTATGATGGAAGCGGGCCTGATTCCATCATTGATTATAGTAAAAGTGGCACAAATGTGATTTTACTCTGTCGTTGTTAACTAAACATATCTTGAGATCAAAACAAGCAAATTTAACAGAACAAACAGCATTTGAAAGCTAAGTATGTGCCTTTGACATTGATATGAGCATCATGTCACATCGGTATTGTCTAATTGCTAAAGCGGGCACTTTTTTACTAGCACAATTATTTTTGAGACATGCTGTATACAACACAGCTCTGCATAATATATTACTAAGACTAGAAAAGTTCAACTGCACGCAGTCGATGGGTATGCCTCCGCCCTGTGCGCCCACTATGTAGGAGCTAACAACCTGATTATATCAACAGTTAGCACTCCTAACTGAAGCTATAGGTTTGACACAAAGTTCATTGACCTTTGACCCTTGACCCTGAACGTTGTCTCCTGTGACTCTACCAAAATATTTGTCTTTTGGTTTTGAACCTAATCGCCAAATTACATCAACAGTGAGCACTCTTTACTGAACTTATAGGCAGAAAATAGCATTTTAGGACAAAGTTCATTGACCTTTGACCTTTGACCCTTGATGGATTTGTCCCAAAATCTAATCAATTCATCCTTGCCTAGTGGTCTACCCTTTGTCCAAGTATCATCAAAATCCCTCCAGTAGTACTTCAGTAATCTTGTTCACAAGAAAGTGTGGACGCACGGACGTACGGACCCACGGACGTACGGACGCACGGACGGACAACCCGAAAACATAATGCCTACGGCTCCCTTACGGAGCGGAGGCATAAAAACAAGACAAGATAAGCATATAACAAGAATGCTGTTATCATGCTTGACAAATGACTTCATGATGGATAAATAAAGTATTTTGAATCTTAATCTTTTCATCTTAGATATACATTCCTGATGCATGATAACCTCATACTGATCTTTGATGTAGAATATATAATCAAAATGATATATTATCTTCAAACAATTTTTGGTTCTTACCTGAAGCTGGCAAGCCACTGATGAGTACTGTAGCATTGTTGATATTCTCTTGAATAAAGACGATATTCTCTTCGTGACCGGGGAATTTCTCATTCAGTGACGTTGTGTTCTGTAGGATTGCATTGGCCATATCCACTGTTTGGTTTGATTCCTCCATTCCTAATTGTATAACTGGTTGGATTTGTGGATCTGAGATAAAACAAGTTAAACAGTAAATTATGCGGTGCTTAACTCTTAATGTGCTGAAGTCGCATATCTGAACCAAATAATACACATAAAGTCCATAGAGGTTTCAATCCTCTGGCATGTTAAGAGTTAATATATGTCCCTGCCAAAAGTGTAGATCTGTGCAATGGCATGAATGTAATATGTGACAGTTACTTCTAGATAAATATGAGAAATTCATTATTTGATTATTAGTATTTTGTAATTATAATGCAGCAACATAAAAAACAGCTGATGTTAAGTAAGCCCTATCATATAAACCAAACAGAATTGAAATCCACAGTGAAATGTAGAAATAACATTTTTGCATTAATTTTGAATAGATTTGCATGATTAATGAATCTCAGAATTCCGTGTAGAAGTTTGGAAGCCCCCACCAAGCCCTATCAGATAAACTAAACAGAATCAAAATCCACTGTGAAATGTACGAGAAGTAACATTTTTGAACATTTCGAGCACACACAGACACACAGACATACATGCATACTCACACACATACACACATACATACACACGTACAGAACCCGTTCATAAGTCCCCTTGTGAACTTCATTTGGAGGGGACAAAGATATACTTTTATCTTACTAACCTGAAGGACATGAGAAAGAAGACAAAGAATTTGCAAAAAAAAAAAAAAAATGAGGAGAGAATATAAAACAACTGTAGAGAAGAACAATGAGAAAAAATTAAATATTAAGAAAGTTTGAAACAAGGGCATAGGCAGAGCCATAGGATTTCCACCTAATAGCAAAAAAGAAATTTGCAACACCTTTTTTTGCTTTCAACACCTGATTTTTCTCAACTTTAGTTCCACCTCCCTAAGATGTGCACCTCCATGTTCGACCTCCCCGAGATGTGCACCTCCCCATGACCAAACCAGCCTACGCCCTTGTGAAAGCCAAATACAGTGCAATGATATATTTAAACATTGAATCAGTGGGCTACTGGTACAACATACAAGCATGTAAGCAGAGTGGTTTTAAAAACAATATAACTTTTAACTTCAGCACAAATCAAACTAGAAAAGTACATTGCCGTGCAATGTTTGCATCACCCAGACCAACATAAATTCTCCAATCTATAAAGTGTCTTCTTCTAACCGTAGTTACGCTTTTATGCAAAATTTTGAGAAAATCCATTGAACTTGTGTTTTTTAGAGCACACATAAGCTGGCATTCCAAATTCACCTGTCTGACTATAAAAGTCAGAACACTGAAGGCACAGTCACCAAAAACAATAGTCAACTATACTTTTCCATGATACTCGTGATTCATGGTTTTGGTTAGAAGCTACGCGAATGGCAAAAAAATTGCACAAATCTTAACACTAAATCAGTACTGCCTGCCAAAAAAAAATTGTATGAATCTAAAAGACAAGTTACTTTTCTCTATTCTTATATAAGTTTAATATCAGTTTGGTTAATTATGTCATATTTTAAGGGGAAAAGGTACTTCCACTGTGAAGCTTCTCCATAGCCAACACACACACACGCAGGTTACTTCTACCAATAACAAGTCCAACACCAACACCAACAATGAACTTGAAGTCATGAATATCCTAATCCCCAGGGTTTAATGTTGATGAATGGGAAAATTACATGTAAATCACAAACACCAACCATGGTACTCAGTTCAGCAGACAATACTTAACACCAGCTTCGACACGGATTACACGAAGTACATCATAATTTTCAAAGTCAACCCCGACACCAGACCTGACTTCAAGTTCGGTGTTCTAGCCGGTGTTAGTGTTGTTACAACACCAACACCAGATTTCAACACCGAACTTGAAATTACCCAATGGTAATATCACAGTGCCTTACCTGCACTGAGTGCACTGAGCGCATTGACCTCTGACTCCAGGGAGGCCACTTCCTGTCTGACAGTATCCCACAATGCAACAGCATCCTGCAATGTACCATTCGCTGCATCAAGAGCATCTGATAAACCTAAAAAGATTGAAAACAAAACAAGTAGACAATGATATTGTACTGTGACAGGGTAAGACCGCCTGTAAGCAAAACTTAATTTTTGATTCATCATTAATATATGCACCATGTAATACATACAATGTCCATAATTTGTGATTTTCATGGCACATTAAGAGTTAAAGAGATTTTCGACTACATTTACAGTATAGCATCCAAAGCGTTAATAAAGTGTTAAGGAAATCTGAATTATACCTCAGCTGAAAGATCGGAGTCTGATCTTTCAGGGCATAAAGCTTTCAAATAAGAAAACTATGCCAAAACTAAACTTGTGCTTTAATTAATTTGAATATTGAGTTTATTTGAAGAACTGATTTTAATGAATTGTTAAATTGATTGACTGACCGAATGATGACTAAATGATTGACACATTGAATGATCAACTGGATTGACTAAATTACAAAACTGACTAACTCTTTGATTGAATGAATGACTAACTCATTAACAGATATATTATTTGACTGATATAACTAATTGACTGAATATCACATGGATTAACTGATTGATTGATTTACTATTTGACTGAATGGTTGAATGATTGTGTCATTAATACATTGATTGACCAACTGACTATACTACTTAAGTGAATATCTTATGCATTGTGTGACTAATATTGATTGAGTGATTGACTCTTTGACTCAACAATAGATTGATTGACTGACTACTTGTCTGAATATCGGATGAACTTACTAACTGACTAATAGATTGATTGATTGACTAATTGAATAATTAATTGATTGTCTGATTGATTGACTGACTCATCAACTCATTAAAAATAGATTAATTGATTGATAAAACTGACTGAATATCGGATGGACTGACTGATTGATTGATTGATTGATTCATTAATAGATTGACTGACTGACGTAACTAATTAACTGAATATTTCATGAATTGATTAACTGACTGACTGACAGATATATTAATTGATTTATGAATTCATTCATTCAGTCATTGGTTGACAGTAAGTGAAGTGAGTACTCCAATTGATTTCATTCTACTAAACAAAGACTCACCTTGGGTGTCGGTCGTACTGCTATTTAGTAAATCCCGAAGGTCCATGCTGGCCTGCTGCGATGCCAGGGCCTCCCCAGTGAATGTAGCGATACTCCTGGTGTTCAGGTACTGCTGAGTTGACATCAAGGAATCCGAGGCATTCTGGACAGTCGCCCCAGCCTCCTCCAAGGTGGTCACCGCCTGGCGATAGCCCTGGATGGTGTCGACTGCCCTCTGACCGTGGGCCTGGGCACCTCGGAATAAACTGATAGGAAGTGATCAAAACTCAGCATCACACACAGAAATTTTGAATTAAATACACAATGTGTAAAACTATCTCTGTTCTATAACGTGCTTAGATCTCAGATCTCAGATTCAGATTCAGATTCATCTTAATTGTTGATGTTACATACAGAGAAATTTTGTTTCCATTGGTTTGCATGATTTATAATTTCACAATAAACAACAAAATGATATGTTACATAAAACACGATATAATAACATTAAAATAATAACATTAAGCATAGGTTTCCTCAGACATGATGACAGACTTGAGAAAATCAAATCAGGAATGAAAGTTGCAAAAAATTAGAAAATAAAGGTCAAAACCTACGCAA
>JZLH01S0103563.1:31260-47428 GCA_001188425.1 Eucidaris tribuloides
ATGCATCACGTCGCCACTTGTTAGTTCGCTGAATGTAAATTCATACAACCGTTGAAATAGGTCTGGCTACCAGACATGGATTACATATCATCTCGTAAAAAACCTACTGATCAAAACTTAATACAACGTCAAAAACTCACACCAGTGTAGTTGGACGATTGTCAAGCAATCTTTGCTACGATTGAACTCGACCAAAAACAAAATTTGTGAGTAAACGCTACATCCATTGTCCGAATAAGCCTGGACGACCGATGAAAAAGACAAATTGAGCGACGTACGGCCTAATTTCATGTGATTCGTCCATTGATATATTAAAAACTTAACAACGTACGTACGATTAAAACAAAAATTGAACACTGTATTTTTATGTGTGTTTGTTTTTTCATTGCGTGAACTCTAAGCAACTAGTACAAAATCTTTTAAAACCACAGGTTAACAATGACCACACTAAAAACTGTGAGCTACATAATCCTCCATGCTCCAAGTATCTTGATAAGGTCTAAAAATGAAGTCCTGAAAAAATTGTATTTCAAAATGATCATTTAGTGCTTTAAAAAGGTGAAAATCTATGCATACTCGGGGTGACCGGATTTACCATGCCCATTTCCTCCAATAGATTTACTGTGTGTAGATCTATTTGTGACATTCATTCATGTATATCTTGGCAGTGGCAGCATAAATGTTCACACTTTTGTATTCTAGGGTGATTATTTATCCATTTAAGAACTACTATATAGCTCAGATATCACAATTTGACATTGTTGTTGTTTTTTTAATTGAAGCTTCACGATGATAGCGTATGTCTTAAAGTACTAGTATACCTAGCTCATTTGCTGTAACTGCAGCCAACAGGCCCATCACGGCACAGATCAAAATCACGTACTTCACTGGCCCCATTGTGTGTTGAAGACTCGATGAAACGTTTGTCGTAAAATGTGTTGCTTCTGATAATTCTCGGCGTCTGCTTCGAAGTGATATACTCTGGGAATTGAACCGAGTTAAATATAAATATGTATTGGAATGTGAAGAGTATTTATCAAAATAATCATAATCATAATCATAATCAAAATCAAAATCACATAATCATATGCAAACTACACGGGACTGGATGTCTCCGGGAAACAGTGATTAAGTTCGCTTTTCTAGTCCCTGTCATCCGAAATGATGACAAAGCAGTAATAATAATGATGATGATGATGATACTACTACTACTACTACTACTACTACTACTACTACTACTACTACTACTACTACTACTACCAGTGGCGTACCATGGGTCAGCTCATTGGGGGGGCACCCAGTCGCTCAGCGAATTGCATTCTTCAGATGGTGATCTTTAAGCGCTGCGAACACTAAGCGTTGCGCATAGTCGGGCGGGGTAGAGAGGCTCACCCCGTCAAGGGTGCTGCTTTTGATATTTCTTTGTAAAATATGCTCTCCAATTCAACTAATTTTGTAATAAAAAAAAAAATAGGCTTATTTTATATTGAATATTTGTTTTTATGCTACATAGTAGTCATTAGTGTGTTGAAAATGCAATTTCCGCAGAGGCGAGCGCAGCGAGCGAAGCGGTTTGGAAAATTTGAAATTCTAAGACAGAACAAAATGCGTTTTCTAGGCCCCTAGCCAGGATATTTGAAGGACGGGGAGCAAAAAAAAAAAAACAAAAAAAAACGGACCTTATGACAGGGTAGGGCGGGGGAATGGCGGACCACCCTAATGGAATGTGTTCAGGCCCACCTTAAGAATTCCAAGTGGAGGTCCCCGTCCAGGTGGGGAGTAAGGGATTTCCCCGCTCCCTGAGCTCCCGGTCTTCCAGCAGTTTCATTTTATATAGAGAATATTATGTATTGGTATGTATGTAATGAGTGGTGAAAGGCCAATTCCGCGAGCAGAGCGTAAAGCGAGCGAGCGTTGAGAAAACTTTTTGATATTGTATAAGAAAGAAAAATGCATTTTGTGCAGGCCCGCTATGATATTCAGAGTGGGTGCGGTAAATAGCAAGAAACGGACCCTACATGTATGACAAGGGGGAGGGCTGACCATCCTAATGGACGGTCCCAGGGACGCCACGCTTACCGAATGCAGTAGGCGTCCCGTCCTGGGTCGGGGGTTTCCGCCCCCTGACGCTCAACGGCCGTCTAGCAGTGTCTCTTGGGCTGCTAACACTTATTTTTCTTTTGTACATGGACTGTGAACAATAACTATACACCCCATTTTCAGAATTGTTGTAACTTCATTCGAAGGTATGAATTTTTTATGCTATGAAATGCCCGATAGCAGGCCCATTTTTATGAAACTGTTTGTCGGGGGGTCAGGGGCCGGAGCCCCCTGAACTGAAGCTCGAGCATGTTTTTCAATCGTGTTTATAGACTTATAGTGTGACCTTTGATAAACTTTTTTTTAGATAGACAGGGCTACAGTGTGACAATAATAAAAAACAAAAAACAAAACAAAGGCCCCCACTTATACGAACTAATTGGAACTTCCACGGTATAATTTTTTTTTTATTTAATGAACTGCCTGATAAGCAGATGATTTTCAAAACATGGCGGTAATGTCGGGGGTCACGGGCCGGAGCCCCTGAAGCTCAATGGGTTCTTAGGGTTTTATGAGACTATTTTGACCCCTGTCATCACTGTTTCGGTGAAACATTTAGGCCTACCTTCAAGAATAACCAAAAAACCTCATATAGAAATACGTCTTTTGAACAGCCACCACCCCCCCCCCCCAAGCTAAGGTCTGGTAATTCGAAATAATTCATACTGGCAATGACCATACAAACAGAATTATGCAAGTGTTTATTCAGCGTATTACACAACTCCTCGTATCCGATTTGAATTAAAATGCCGTTACAGAGAGCCACTCTAGTGGCGAAACTGAATTTACAGGAATGCAAATTGGCACACGCATAAAGTGTGCCCAACCGATGGTGGGGTGATGAATTTTGGAGAAAATTTCTGCACAAAATGGCTTTTGATTTTGATAAGTGTATCTGGAAAATGCCTACGTTATCGCTGGTTAATAATCAGAAGCTGCCCCCCCCCGTGCCCCCCCTGCCCGCGAGTACGCCACTGCTGAATACTCACTGGGTGGAGAAAATTGGAGCGTACAACAAGCGATAATATTGCTTTTAAAAATTATGCCCACAAAAGAAATATCGGTATTCGAAACATGTCAACGATAATAACAAAAGCAATCCTATCAATGCTAGAAATACACTCGTTCAAAAATTTAAAACTATTCAGATTCGATGAAATGGGCTCGCAAGGTATTACATAAATCCTTTACGTATATTAAGCCGGAGTTTAAGCAGTGTTTATAAAAAAATTAAATTAAAAAGAACAGTTTTAATTAACAAAGGCTTACCTGATAAGCTCTATTAGCAAAATGGATTTAAAGATCTCTTTCTAACCAGGCTCATCCCAGTTTTCTTTTTTATTTTTTCTTCCTTTTCTTTTTTTCTTTCGTTTTTTTTTTTTTTTGGCCGGCTCGAGTTGGCGGGGGGCACGTGCCCCCCCCCGTCTCCCCCCCCCCCGTAGTACGCACTGGACTACTACTACTACTACTACTACTACTACTACTACTACTACCACTACTACTACTACTACTACTACTAATGATAATCAGATACAGAATAGATCAGTTAATCAGTGACGGTAGTTTTTTATTATTGAAGTTGAATGACCAGGACACCTGTGAACTACAAGGAATTACGTAGAGATGTTATCAATATTTAAGATTGCCAACACAATATTGTATGTCATCAAATCTGTTCGGGTAAATCATTTATATAATGTGTTTGCATATTCCGAGTCTTTTATCTCGGAATATAATAGGCATAGAAATCCCACCTGATACCATTTGAAATGTCCGACATTTGCTCCGGCGACAATTGCTCCGACGATTATTTCATGCACTAACCTTGACCGCAACCCTAACCCCAACCCTAACACAATCACTAACCCTATTTAACTGGAAACCCAATGGCAAACCTATAACCCTAACCCGATTCTGAACTGGAACCCCAATGGCAACCCTAACCCTAAATCTATGTCTTCACACATAGTGTCACCGGACCAATGTCGGATCACCACCAATCTTTAATTTCTGTTTGTATTGTAAATATTTAAACTAGTATCTTAATGGTCTTTTTTTTAATTTGTTGGTAATAAAAATTATAATTTGTTTTGTTTCTGATTATTTGTCTTTCATTGTACTATATATTTGTTCACGGCCTTGCTGGAAATCAGCTTTCAGCCGAAAGCAGGATGTTCATTCCGTGATTAAAACAAACAAACAAACAAACAAACAAACAAACAAACAAACAAACAAACAAACAAACAAACAAAAAACCATTCCGAGTCAAATTTAGTCTGACCCCTTTTGTTGCCGCATGGGCCCCGACGGGCCCAGCCGAGTCTTACTGACAGCCCACCAAATTGGTTGAGTAAGGTGAACAAGTAAATAACAACTATAAATCAGGCTAACTCAAATTTGACTCCGCAGAAGTATAAGCCCGAGATAGCGAATTTCACTTACCGTTCGTGGGCTGGGAGTTGAGATGTGGATTGCTCTACGTGGCAACTGAAGAATCGAATGAGTAAATCATTATCAGAATAATTAACGGTCTCCATATGACTTTGTCTGTTTAGAATATCCAATGAAATGCTTTCATATATTTATCATGCCAGACATGTTTTGTAAACAAATTCATTTCATTTCGTTTATTGTATTTCACAGAAAATATCCCCTTTTTCCCCTTTGTACTTTCCGTTTGTATTTGATTTCAATAACAATTGTGAACAGTCGGAAAAAAGTGAGAAACATATGGGTGATGACAAGGAAACATATGTGTAGTTATTCATACATAATAGTCCCAGATAGCAACAGAACAATATTACATTGTCATATATCATTGTTCTTTCTTAAACCATATGGTATCTTTGATGGCCTTGTTGTCTCTATGTTTACCACATACTTTTGAGTTCAACAGAGTGAATGATGCAGATGAGACGTATACGTTTACCGTTGCATCTCTATTTCTTGTTGGGTTTTTGTATGATGAATATAGGCCTATACCTTTTTAAAATCCCATAGTAGAGGACCAGCCTGTAGGTCCCGTGACCTAAGTCTGGGAACAAATATTTGAAAGTGGTTCCGGGTTCACTCGGATAGATATTGATTTTTTTTACCTGAGTTCTGAGCATTTTGGGGAGGGTTTAAGTAAAGTTCACATGGGGGTCAAATATTTAATTTGTCCTGATTGTGGCGATATTCATATAGTCACAAGGATTCTAAACATGTTTATTGTGTTAAGTATTCGACCTCAAAATAGGGCGCTACAGCCCCAAATATGAAAAGGTCAACGCACTTTTAATGCCATGCCAAAATGGTACTTTGACCAATTTTGATGGTATTGGCGCGCGTGTAATCATACGTTTTCCTTCATGAAAAATTCAACTATGCACTTTTTAAGTTTGATCTTTACCTTTAAATTGGGGCCCACGTGTGAGGGTGAGACGACTGTATCCCCCACACAGACGCAGTTGTCCTCACTCATTCCTGGTCACGTCTCATACCAGTTGTCTAATGAAGAGGGGGGGGGGATCATGTATCAACAAGGCGTTTGCTTCCAACAAAGAAAAAATAGGAGTGGGTCGGAGGGGTCCCCATGGAAAGAATTTATGGCACTTTACCATATTATTTACACTCGTTTAAGACAAAGGAATTCATAAAATTAGTATTGTGTGCAATTGAAAAGTGTGTAGCGAGTGTTAATTAATTGGTGATGATGAAATTGATAAGTGACAAAGTACACTTAAAGACAGGGTGTCTCTTTTACACGTCTAAAATATAACATTGTGTACATGTGAACACACTGGTATATAGAACAAAATACCATTTAAGAACCTTAAGCTAGCTAGAAGCATACCACGACGGATCTACAAGCACAGTATGCGAAAATTTACAGCCTAGACATCAGTCAAATAGTACGATCAGGGTGAAAGTAAAACTACCACATAGCACAAGTTGTTTGGCGTGTGTTTGTAATCAACGGACGTAGGCTGCCATCAGACATGAGAGAACACACAACAGCGTGCAAGTCTGCGACAGCGAGCACAGTCTGTACAGCGAGAGCGCGACGGACACATACTATTACAGGCCCGATATAGTGATAGGTAAACGTATTAAGTTGAGGACGAATGCTAGGCCTAGAGAAAAGCAACAAAAAGTATAATATAGTCAAACTATAGTCTTTATCACAGTACACACATCACAGGTGTGAACTGCTATTGGCCTGACGTGTTGAAAACGTAGGATGTACACAGGAGCATCAGTCTAGCACCGCAACTTTCGCAGTTGGCAGCTATCTCACTCACGAGCTAGCCACACAATCACTATCTGTACAGCCACGCTACATCGAAACCCCTTTAAAAGGTGCACCACTGTTTTCCATCTAGCGGCACGACACAATATCATACACACACAGTCATGTAAAAAAATAAACCAAACACATGCAACATACACACATACTGAAACACACCACATACACACACACATCACACAACACAACAGCAAATCACACGCACCACAACACACACATCATTTTCCACTATACACATACACACGCGACACATCACTACACATACACCCACCATACACACTATCGTGGAGACAACACTATCATCAACACACAATGTCACTAACACATATCACCGAAATATACACATCACGGCCGACGAACGTCGACTGTATCACAAGAATACATGACTATATATAGTATCAACATAACCACACACCACTGAGGGCATTAGTTAAAAATTATCCTGCACACGAGGTACCAACTAGTCGGAGAACAGTCCTGAAAGCACACGACCGCGCGATACACGAGTGTGCCACATTGGACAGATTCCAGTTACGGCGATTGTAGATTATTTTTTACTAATGCCGCGAAGAATGAGTGCATTATTTGTCATCAATCAAATGTCTCGTAGTCCTTGTCATTGTGATAACAATGGAAAACATAGATGAATCGTGGTAGACTCAACATGACGTTAACGCAGAGACAAGCCTTGACCTATTACCGTTAGCCGTAAACGTTACTGCGTTACGGTCTACTGGTACTGGCATTCAGGATATTCTTAAATCGACACGTGCAGCAACTTTCACACATGCGTATAACCATTGGCATTGCCACGAATCAATTTCCTAAACGCGGAATTACTGTCATATATAAGAATTTGAAGGGGCCACTTCAAGGGCTAAAATGCTAACGTTTAATTCCGTTTACCTCACAGCAGTAGTCGCGAAGCCGCGACAGCGTTTAACGTAACTTAGAACTCACATCACTACACAGCGGCAACGGTAGCGGCATCATCGATCACTGAGAACTACAACGCCATTGCATCAGAAGGCAGACTACTCAGTCATGGGAAGCAGCACGACTTATTATGCATTCTATCAGAAACACACAACCAGTACGCACATTCAAAATAACAAGTGGTGAATCATCAGTTCCGTTCAAAAATACCGTGTATTGTCTTCATTTACCAACACACACATCACGACATCATCGAGAAAAGTTGGAGCAATTTTCGGCCAATATATTCGAGTGAATGTTTTTACACTCGATCCAGAATCTACGGTGATGATCCACAGCGCAGCCACGCGCATAACGTACGACACAGTTCACCGTACACGACTATCACAACACGACACACACTGATCTCGCAGCATGCTCGCTGTTCGTTAAATCATACGCACAGATACTATATCATAAATGGACACACAGCACGAGTAGCAGCAGCGGAGACGATACATAATGGAAAGCCACAGCGGTCCATTGAGCAGCCGGCATTATCACCCGGTCATCTACACTGGTCCATTGGCAAATTTTGCCATTTAGGTAAAATAAAAGACATGGTCACTGATAGGTTCCCAACAATCAGTTGATTAGGACGCGTACGTGACCATTTATAAAAATAGATACCCTAACGTGACTGGTCTAAACGTGGATGTAGAGAGAGTCTAAGCTCAAAAAACATGACATGAAATCAACTCAGCGAATGATACCATTATACAAAATAATACATCAGGATTGCTTGGTCTCACAGCTATTTCTATTCACAGCCTCTTTTTAAAACCGCTGTGTGTTACTCACACACACACACACAACACAACAAACACCCACACCCACACCAACACCCAAAGCTAGAATACATTGGGAGCACAAGAGTTCACACAGACATGACGCCGCCTCTAAAAGTTGCAGAAAAGCCTTCGTTGTTCCGAAACAGTATTGGACGACATTTTTTGAAAGACGCTTTAATATGTCACATTGTCTTGTAAATAGGAGTGGTTCATTGTGAAAGAATTTATCACTATATCACAACTATCCTCACTGGTGACCTGATTGTTTAAAATACGTAAACACTCACTATATCTATCCAGGCCGTATTAATCCTTCTGTTTTCTGCAAGAGTTTTGCCAATTACATCATCTGTCACTTACTTATACCATGTTTGCTGAAGAGTACCCGGTGTATTATCGAAAGTCTTGGCACCTCGATTTGGATTTTCGTAATATCTGAATGGAAGTTACTTCACCACCACACACACACACACAGACAATTCATCGACCCACACTACACAGCAATAGTTCAAGGTGTGATGAGATAAAGCGTTATATACCCATTGCATTGTTTGTGTCATCAACGTACGGTTTTATCTCTATTCTTCACCATCATGCAAAACTACCACAACTAGTTTTCTTTATAGATTTTTACAATAGTCTCTTAGCGCACGTAAGATTGTTCATCTATTACAATCCTAATGTTTGCAATTTCTAACACATACGAGTTCACATCTCTTATACCCACATCATACTTTATCATATAGCTACTTATCGTAACAATCATATTATATCTATTTCTTGTTCCGCAGTAAGATAATTCGGTTTTCGATATTAAGACTTTTAGTTTATTCATTGATAAGCCATTTCTTGACATGATTCGTTAAATCTTGCATTTCACTTTCTGACACACAGGTCTAAGAGGTCAACTGCTTCACAATACAGACCTTGTGTCGTCTGCAATACATGCTAACTCTACAGTATTTGAGGCAATTGGTAGGTCGTTTATATGTAAAATAAACAAAGAGTGGTCGCCATTATCGAACCTTGTGTGGGGGATTCACATGATTAAACCGGAACGAGATTCCCAGACCATAACGCCATGACTGTCGTTGCTTGTGTCTCATTCAAATAAGCTAACAAACCAGTTCAATGCTATTTAATCCGTCGCCAACCATCCTAAGGTAATCTCATCAATTGTCTGAAAGTAAGTCAATAGTTGTAGAACATTCAATTTCGAGTTTAGTACAAACGCGCTCATGGACGATCACAAACATAATCCAAAATACCGGGACGTTCACACGACAAAGTGAATTATAAACTACCATTGATTAATACAAAGACTAGCGGAATGGAGAAGTAATAGCATTTGTTCCGACGTTGCGCTGGGTAACTAAGCTTCATCTCCGGTTATTGAACTGGAACTCGTTGTGATTGTTAATAAGAATATTCCACTACCTCTGGCTGTTTCCTTTGCTTTTCTGCTGTTATGGATAATTATGCGTGGCTTTCATACCTAAAGGGGTCCAGCTTCTCGAAACTGGGTGTAATGGATGAAAGATATCAGAAGAAGCATTTTGTTTCAGTGAAAATGTTGTGCCATGAGCAAGGTTGTACCATGAGTTTAGTTTGGCTTTACAGCATCATGCTACATAACGCTATTCATCAAGACCCTCTTTCCAGAAAAAAAAAGACACAATGAATAAGACAGGCGCCATGTCATGTTGCAAGGCGTATTTATGTATGTATTTTCACGAGACGCCAAATTCTGATTTATTTATGTTAAAGACACATTTTAACAGTATCAAGCCCCATGAAAATGTAAAACTTTGATATCTGACAGTGTTTAAATTGACAAACTAACAGGCATCCTAGAACACAAAATTGTTGACACTTATGGCTGTCCCTAGCTGTCCCTAGTACAGATAAATATAAGTGCATTAAATAAATCATGTGGACATAAATTCTATCACACAGCGGTCTGTGGCGAAAAACTGGAATGATCGCTCATGGATTTCCACTTTTTAGAAGTGAAAATCATTGATGATCATCTCGAAACGGAATATTTTTTAAGTGCTTTAATTTTAGACCTTTTCAGAGACACTAGTACCATGGAAGATCTTGTAGCTCAGATTTGTGTTAAATTGAGAATATGGCTGCACAATGCCTTTAAAGGTAGAACGTCTCCTTTGCATGCCTAAAAATTAACATTGTGTAAATACAATGGTATATAGAAGAAAATGCCATCAAAGAACCTATAGCAAAGTATAGGAGCTAGAAATTCAGTTTTCGTGGAATTATAGTGACCGGTTAGTCTATGATATAAATGTTTGTCTCGTAAAGACAAGACTCCTATAGAACACACACTAAACTGAGTTAGCTGACAGTGGGTTTTGGGAGAATTTTTCAAATTCCTGATAATTACTGATCTTCAGATTTCACAGACACGTCTTTCATACATAGCCTAAGGGTATGGGCGATAATTGCTGTAAATCGAGAGGGGTGCAAATGAGATTATGTGCCTTTAATGGATGCTTTAAACATTTTCACCACAGATACCTCGCCCACCAAGGATCAACGAGCCCCAACTTACATCAGACACTGCCTCCATCTAGCTTCCCTCCAACATGGCGTCTTTACCATGGATGATGATCAACGCTATTTTTGCATGTATGCTACTCTGCATACTCACGGAATGTTGCCCGGCCTCGGCGGGGGAAAGGTGCATTCGGAAAGAGCCTTTAAGTCTGCAGTCAGACAACCAGGCGAACATTCGAAGATTGTGGGCCGAGTTTCGCGCCAACAGACTGGCCAAAGGGAGGTCGAGACCCCGCAGCAGACCCAAAAATGTAAGTCAACTATTTATTTCTTAGAGAACGGTTACGAAAGACAGAAGCCCTTGAACACCGAAGGTCCGAAAGACCAAATATGGCGGACATAGTTTGTGAGTCAAAAATTGTCGGATTATTTAATTGCCCAGAAGAGAAGAAGAGCCAGGTGCTCTGAACACAGCTTAACACATTCAACCAGTAATGAGGCTTTTAGTATCAGATTCGTCAGACTCGTGAACTTAGTCAATCTGATATCTAGGCCTATATACAAAACTTTGGTCTACAGAGAATCTCCCTTACAACACACAGTACTGAACAACAACCTGTCGTAGCCAGGAGCGATTAGGGAACACCGGGAGTTTTTCTGTTCAGCTAGTTAATTTGTTCAAAAATTAATATGCTTAGACTGTAAATAGCACTAGATCACTGCATGCATTCATGAATTAAATCGCATAAACATAATACATTGATATGGACGCCTGTAAAATTTGAGTGCCAGACCCAATTATCTTCCAACGCCTATAACAGGTATGTTTCTGGTTAAAGGCAATGTATAACAATGTTTCCAGTTTAAAAAATCTGGCTGCAATGATTCCCCGTGCTACCAGTGTCTCTGACATGGTCTAAAAATGAAGCCCTGAAAAAAATTGCAGTTTAAAACGATCATTAAGTGCTTAAAAAAGGTAAAAATCATTGAGAGACCATTCCAGCTTTCCCCCATAGACTGCTGTGTACCAATTGTATCAGCACATACTGTACCAGTGACAGCATAGCTGTCCAAACTTTTGTGTTCTAAGGTGTTTATTTGTCCATTCAAATACTGTCAGATATGTCAGATAGCAAAGTTTGACATTTTTTTTAACGTGTCTTCCACAGTGTTATATAGCGTCTTTAATGGGGTCAGACAGAAAATCCTGGGCCAGTTTTGGCGCCCTATATTCCGTACCTGATCTTGGTGATTAATTTTGCAGTATGACTCTGTAAAAAAAAATAAAAATCGTGTTATCCATGCATATTATACGTTATAAACACTAATCATCTTAATCCTCAATAATTGGGTTTTAAACTTCACAAATCCTCTAACACGAATACCTATTTTACACCGTCTGCTTAACCCTATCAGTACTAAATAGTGAAAATAACACAATATCTTGCCTACGGATCTGTGAGGCCAGTAGCTGTGTATTGTAGACCCCCCCCCGCGCGCGCACACACACACACACACACACACACACACACACACACACACACACACACACACACACACACACACACACACACACACACACACACACACACACACACACACACACACACACACACACACACACACACACACACACACACACACACACAAACACACACATACACACACATACACACACATACACATACGTGCGCGTGCACACAAACAGTCACACGCAGAAAAATAGAAAACGGAGAACTTTGAGACATCTAGTTACCATACATGATGGATAATGATGTCATTTATATACAATATTACGTGTGCATTGGGAGATTACCATTTCGAAACGGGCTCACATAAACATCTTGCGATTAGTTTACTTGGAATGAGCCAGATCTATTTCACGCGTCATGTAGAAAACATGTTGACCAGCCCTGGAAATATATAAAAATATAAATCAGAATCAATTCTTATGACATTTCTTTAATTTGCAATTCATCTGAAACTACGACTGACAAAAAGTACGGTTTATGATCGATTTTTAAAGCCATATGAATTACAAATTTAATGGAAATGGTAATGAACTGATGTAACTGAGAAAGAAAATAACAATCAGATAGATAAGGTACATGTTATTCGCAAGACTGATAAACAAATGAAAATCAAGACATCGGCCATAAAACATGTCAAAGTATGATATAACGCTGTGGTACAAACATCAACAACTGCAAATAAAGCTATCATGTAATGTAGAGAAATTCGAGACGATGTTGGGAAATTAATGTGACATGGTTGGATACTGATGTGACATGAATGGGAGAAATGCCTGTGGAACAAAACTGGTAGAAAGATATACCAGTGTATACATTAATTGGAGTGTATTTCCTGGCTGGAAGGATTTGTTTATTCAAGGAGGATCAAGCATGAACATATCAGTACTGAATTACTCTCGTGCCCCGGTAGAAATTAATCAAATATAAAGCTACACAACAAATACCGATGGTATTTCTTATAGAACGAGTCAACATTAATGACTATTAAAAATTTCATAGCAGAAACCTTGCATAGTTTACTTGATTCTTCAATAGGTTTACCTCAAACTCCGTTTAATACTCCACACAAATCCAGATTTAGAAAATAATGAGATGATTTGAAATGAAATGTGATTGATCAATTCTTAAACCCTTCAGCGTACGGGAGTAGGTTTATCTTGAACAGACACAATCAAGGGCATAGGCTGGTTTGGGCGTGGGGAGGTGCACATCTTGAGGAGGTGGAACTAAAGTTGAGAAACTCAGCTGTTGAAAGCAGGAAATGGGATGAAAATTTCGTTTTGCTTGCCAGTAGCGTAACTCCTTTGCCTCAGCCGGGTGGGGGGGAGGGGGGGGGGAGGGTGAACTTGCACCCTGAGATTACGTCCCTGACAATTTACCTATTAATTTCTATACCAATCATTTCATTTAGGTTTGTATAGTGTTATAAATTGTCTTAGAATTTAGGCACAACAACTTTACAGATGAGACGATTTTCACAGAAACGGAAAACTTCAGGCATCCCACTGGAATCTATGGAGTACAAATTACCATTTATTACCATTTAGCAGCTATCTCGTTGTTATTGTGTAACAGATAACTTTTTCATCCTGGTCATTCCTTCTTTCAGGAGATATCTTTTTACTTCAAACCAGTGACCGTTCCGTGACTAAACCCATGGGGTGGGGAGGGGGAGGGATCATCGCTCACAGAGGGTGGATTTTAAAGGCAGGGAATCTCTTATGAACCACTGCAGCAGGGCAACAAATCCAATCTTAAAAATCCCGGGTCAGACTGACTCGGAAAAAGAATCCGTTGGGGGCACACTCGGAAAAGGGTCAGTTTCAACCAAATTGCAGGTCAAGGTTGACCAAAATATGAGTCAACCTGACTTGGATTTTTGTCAAACTTGACCCGGAATTTGGTTGAAACTGGCCCTTTTCCGAGTGTGCCCCCAACGGATCCTTTCTCCGAGTCATACTGACCCGGAATTTTTAAGAGTGTATCACTCATGCCCTTATGAAGGACGTGTCTGTGAAATCTGAATACATCCTTACCCAGTATCATCTCACCTGACCTCGACATTTCTATTCTAAACTCTCAGCCTATCGGAAATAATAATCATTTCATCCTGCGTTCCCCTCTTTTTCTTTTGCCTCTTATTTTTGTTCATCGGAACTTGCATCTACGTCTTGCGTGATAGACACGCATTCCAACAAACGTGAGATATTCATAATTATTCATGTAGAATACACATCTCCAATTTCAAAATGTTTCTGCACCACACACAAGTCATGCATACGCAAAGTGTTACACACGCGCCCGCACACACACACACACACACACACACACACACACACACACACACACACACACACACACACACACACACACACACACACCACACGCACAACACTTTTGTCGTGTTTTTAATTCTTGAATTCGTCTCCACCTTTTTTTTTCTTCTTCCTTTCTTCTTCTTCTTCTCTTTCTTACTCTTACTACCCGAACACAATTTATTTGTTTTTCTGTTTTAGGCATCTAATACAATCAAGCTCGCTTTGAAGGGGCACTGCTCCGGTGTTTATCCAGTCTACTCAATTAAATAACTGTGATGACAAAGGATATTTCAATTCAGGTTTCAAGTGTGAAATGCATTTAATGACAAAAATAGTAGTTTCTAAAAAGTATCATATTACCATTTGCAATATAAAATAATGTATATAGTTCATGGTACAATAATTGTGTAAACATGTGAAATATACTATGGTAATAATTGATACTGTAATGGATTTTTTTTTCAATTTTCAGATTGTATGAATACCGAAATAACACAATTCAAGTTCAATACCTATAAGTATCTAGAATTTAAAGTAGCAGCTAACACTGTCATTAAGCCTTCGTGAGAAGCTCACTGAAACTGAGCTCAGTTCATCACTTTATTTATATTTATTTATAATGGTCGTATGAATAATAAGCTGTGATAGATTTATAGTATTCATCTTCAATTTATCATTTTGAAAGATGTATCATGGTATACATTTGAAACGAAATTTCACATATCTTAATGTACTGTACATGAATGAACGACCCATACGCACTGTAGGGTCAGGAAGTTGATTAGGAATTTGATATTCATGATAATATTAAATTCAAAATCTAGCACGCAATGTAGTTGATATTTTGAATAATAGATATATTCAAAATATAGATTATTATGCTTGTTACATGATATTGACTGTGTATTGTATTGTTGTTAAGATTATATCACGCTTTCTTTTTTGTATTCATTTGTATTGTTATATTTGGAAATTGAAGATTAAATTCATGAATGCAATCAATGTAATTCAACAATGAGTTAGCTCTTGTTTATCCTAACCTTTTATACACCAGTGATGTACATCAAGTGTACTGTAACAATCACATTATGTTAAAAGGTGAAAGCAAGCACAATTCCTGCCCGTAACTTCCCCATTTTCCCCGTCTCCACTTATTTTTCTTTTTCCTCTTTCTTGTTCTTCTTTTGTTTGGCCTTGTGTGTGTGTGTGTGGTGTGTGTGTGTGTGTGTGTGTGTGTGTGTGTGTGTGTGTTGTGTGTGTAGGTGTGTGTGTGTGTGTGTGTGTGTGTGTGTGGTGTGTGTGTGTGTGTGTGTGTGAATTGTGTGTGTGTGTGTGTGTGTGTGCTGTGTGTGTGTGTGTGTGTGTGTGTGGTGTGTGTGTCTGTGGTGTGTTGTGGTGTGTGTGTGTGTGTGTGTGTGTGTGTGTGTGTGTGTGTGTGTGTGTGTGTGTGTGGTGTGTGTGTGTGGTGTCTGTGTGTGTGTGGGTGAGGGGGGGGTACAATGCCATATAGTGCCTCGAGTTTAAGTCACAGTTCTAAAAAAAACCCAGGAAACAAGCTTATGCACTTCAAACAGAAAGCATTCTCTCCTGTAATTCGTAAAATACACCGACTAAATTGCTCTAACCTTTGCCGCATTCATGCTTCTG
>JZLH01S0103563.1:47453-66749 GCA_001188425.1 Eucidaris tribuloides
AAGTTCTCATGGGTGGGTTTAACATGCTGTAAGCTCTATCACAGTAAGTCTTGGGGAATTGGCATTAGTGATCGTTCACTTCGAGTACTTGTAGATTTTCTTTTTTAAAGCACTAAATAATCATTTGAACTACATGATATTGTTTTTCAGGGCGCTTCTTTTTTTAAACTTATGCAAAGATAGTAGAGCAGGGAGGATTAGTGTAGTCACTTTTTAAAGCTGTGGTCATTGTATTAACTTTTGTGGTCCGTACCCGCTCAGTTACGATTAACAAACTCGTGATAAAATTTGGCTGCAGATGCTGTTATCCTGAGACCAAATTGGGTTAGTGATTAAAGACACAATGTTTCTTTTTGGAGTTCAATGATATTAAAACAAAAATAGGTAAACTTTGGTGGTATCTGAGTTATCGTAATGCTAATGCACTAACATCCTAGAAACAGGAATTTCGGGATAGTTCACTTTTTGTTAAACTGTGGTCTTGTTATATTTAACTTTAACCATTTCGAATAAACGTTGTGGAAGCAATGCCGTCATGTTATTTTCAAGGCCAATAATAAGTCCCGGAAGATGGCGAAGAGGTGTATCAGTGGCGTCAAATCATTTGGAATGAGGGGGGAATACATGTTTCAATCGTGGGCCAAATCAGGTCTAATTTTTTCCCGGTCATGCCACAGCGCCGCGAAAATGTTCAGCGGGGGGGGGGGGGGGGGGTAACGACAAACACAACAAACCAACATTTTGTCCAAATCCTCAGATAGTTCCACCACGCCAATTCGTGGGGGGGGGGAATTTGTATTGCGGTCTTTTATTTAACATATAAATAAACATTAAATTGTAGGCGTTTTATATTGATTCCGTCAAACGAATCGAATAATTAATGTTTTTCCTTATAGGGCCTATGAGTAAAATTAACAACCTTAAGAAATGGAATGTTGAATGCCATTTATTGTGGTTTCTAGTTGTTCAAATTTCGTACGAAAAGTAGTTGATCGATCCGTGATCATTTTTTTTTGGGGGGGGGGGGGGTGGGCGGTTATATGTGAAAGAGTACTGTGTCCTAGGAGCGGAGATTTCTTATGAGAGTTGGCGGGGGGGGGGCGTTGACGTAAAAAACTAAGGCGAATAATAATACCCTCGCGGGGGGGGGGGCGATTGCCTGAGGCCATAAATATTGTTAAAACGTGGAATTGCTTGACATTAATCCACTCAGCGATTTATTGAATCTATCATCTTTTTATCGATTTATCCTAAATTGAATAGGTTTACGTCAAAAATCTATAAAAAAAAATGCGAAAAAATATTTTTTTAAGTTTTCATATCAAGGGGAGGGGTAGGGACGATCCAATAAATCGGAGGGGAACGGTGCACGTCCCCCCCCCGCGGAATTGCCGCCCTTGACTTTGTTCAGATCATATTATTTCTACAAACAGTGTGATCTTGGGCGGTGGTCGTCCTGTTTTTGCTAATCGCGGCGGACCGGTAGTGAATTCTCATATATGGGCTTTCGACAGGATGGTATACCTGCGGAAGCCTGGCTGTGGGCAAGACTCGGGCCAGAACGTGTTGACAACACCGGCTTTCATGGAGGTTTGTTTTATGTTAATCGACGAGTATTCTGTTAGGTATGGATGGTCGCAGGACGTAATATAGAGTGGGTCACACCCCAATTCTTAAGGACGCAGTGACCACGGACGATATGTTAGAAATGCCGTCCAAAATGCGCAATAGGTTTTTTTTTTTATTAACTTCTAAACCACTTCATTAAATGGCTCAATATCCTGGAGGAGGTTGGTTGTGTGTGTTGGTGTGTGTGTGTGTTGTGTGTGTGTGGATGTGTGTGTGTGTGTGTGTGTGTGTGTTGTGTGTGTGGTGTGTGTGTGTGTGTGTGATGGGTGTGTTGTGGGTGGTGGTGTGTGTGTGTGTGTGTGCGCAAGTGTGGAGTGGGATGTGTTGTGTGTTCTGATGCTGTGTGTGTGGTGTGGGTTTGTTGTGTGTTGGGTGGGTGTGTGTGGCGTGCGTGCTCATTATAAGACAATGTTTTACAATTGTAGCAGAATTTTTTAAGGCTTTTAAAGTAACCGTTCAACAGTATCAAGATATAATTTATTATTTGAATTACATTTTTTAATTAACTCCCTTTTTTTCGTTCCTTAGATGGCGGCATTGTCAAAATTGTAATATAACGATTACCCTTAGTTATCCTATTTCCTGCTTGGTTCTTTTTTTGACAGGTCTCTTTGAAACATCAATGCAATATGAGAGTGAATGCTAACGATGTTGGCGGTTGAGCCTCTATCGCCGAATGACGAAAGGGCTATCACATGTTTGAAGAGCGACGAGATGGGTTTTTTTGATGGTCGAAGGTAATAATTATATACAATATTGGATTGGTTCATAATGATGGTGGGTTTGAAAATTTAACATCCTAGGTACTGATCACACTCGTTCATCTATCACGCAGGCTAGCGATGGTGATAGAAGGGCCGGTTAACAGCACTGAGGGCATGGATATTTTCACTTCGTTTAAAAGATCAGTATTTGTTGGTTTACTCTCATTTTATTTGTTGATAGAGTCAGTTTAGGATGTAGCGGGGGTCTACCCGAATGAATCAATGAAGTTTTCCGATAGAGGATTAATTCTGTTTCTCACGTGATGAATCTTAATTATTGTGGTACGTGCAATTAAGGTAGACGTAGTTAGCACGGGGCGACGTTACGGGTGCGCGGGTTGCGGGTGGGGTGGTTGGTTCTCCGCCCTTTGTCCAAGTATGAAAATTCAGGGGGGTTTTCGTGTGTGTGTGTGTTTATTTTTGCCACCCCCGTAAGATTTGGTCTGTTTGGCGTGGAACGGATATCGTCTAGCGTAGAAATGGTTCAGGAGTATCCTGAGCCAGCTTTTTTTTTTGCTTGTTGGTCAGTGTTTGGCTTGAACGGGTAAGATTTGCCAGTTATTTTTATTATTAGTAAATTGGAGCTGATCATTTGCGGATGTTCTTAAAATGAACTGAAAAAAATAGATGATTGATTTTTCACTTTTTTGTCATTCCAAAAGTGGGGAGCGTATCGAACAACGACCCCACAATCAGCTAGACAGCTGGTGCTGCAGGACACATGGCCTTGGTATGGGCGGTAGCAAAAAGCCGGTTTCGAAATGACGAATAGCGACTACTTGATTGTTGGTGCCGTGTTCATGGGCACGTGATGTCTTGGCGGGTATCTGCAGAGAAAAACCATCCTTGGTAGGTTTATCTATGGGAACCCATCTTTTAGTTAGACCCTTCTTTAGTAAGTAGTTGTTAAACCATTTCTTGCTTTGCTTTGTGTAGAGGGGAAACTCACCTTTTAGGTTTACCTCTATCATTTTGTAGTTTGGGAACACATCGTTTGTCAGTACTGTAATAAAGGACCCCACGCTTTTGGAGTAGGTAGGTTAAACCTTTATCCTTTGTAGACTATTCGAAACCCTATCTTTGTAGGTGGAACCTTATCCTTGTAACGTATTGTAAGTAGTAGGGGACATACATCTTATTAGGGGACTATCCTTTCTAGTAGTAGGTAACCCTATCATTTGTAGTGTAGAGGGGGGGGGGGGGGGGGGGGGGGGGGGGGGGGGGGGGGGGGGGGGCGGGGGGGGGGGGTTAACCCCATCTTTGTAAAAGTAGACGAAACCCACCCTTTGTAAGTAGTATGGAACACCTTCATTTGAAGTAGTAATGTTAACCCACTTATTAGTGAAACGGACCCATCTTTGTTAGTGCCAGGTATATTATTATTGGTACTTGTCAGTGTGTTTAAACTATATTCTTTGTAGAGTCGCGAAACCCGATCCTGAGTAGAAACAGGACCCATTTAAGTTAGTTAACAGAGGATAGATTTACATCAATCAATTGCATGGTTTCTATTTTATTTAACGTTATCAGTACTAAAAGTTTCTTATGATTTATTTTACCAAAATGACTTTTGCAATCAAAAGTAAGGAGGATTCTTCCACGTTTTGATTGAACTATTTACGCACAGAGAAGTTGTTTAAAGCGTATAAATATTTTTAATGAGCGAGACCTGTGATGGAGTATGGGAATGTATCTATATACGGACTTATGAGGAAGACGAATATTCAGTATTTGGCTTCTTTATTTAAAGAAATGCAAACGGGCTAGGCCCTTATTCAATCGCCACGTTTTATGACAAAACAATGTTCAATGAGGCTGGAAATATTACTTGTTTTGTAGGCCATAGTCAGAAGTTAAATAAATTCAATAGCACTTGTAATTAGGAGAAGGTTTACATTATCGATCGTAGATTTATGATAAAATCTAAAAAATATGAAATCTTCATGGCGCTTTACTTATAAGACTAAAAATTCTGGATCAGTTTAATAATATA
This sequence comes from Eucidaris tribuloides, assembly GCA_001188425.1. NCBI lineage: Eukaryota > Metazoa > Echinodermata > Echinoidea > Cidaroida > Cidaridae > Eucidaris > Eucidaris tribuloides. The sequence continues at coordinate 51,840 of JZLH01S0103563.1, forward strand.
GAGCAATTTTAAGTAATAGTCTGCTTTAAATAAGTGAGAGATATATCTGCAGACTGTATATAATTTCATTGATTGATAAGTATTGAAAAAATAATTAGAATTAGTCTCGGTATTTTAAGGCCAATAAAGCTCTTCATTTGCACGCCGAGTGTATCTACGTGCATAAGTCTCGATGTGCACCGTTTCACAATGAATTTCGCCCCCCCCCCTTATTGTTATTGTTCAGGGACGGGGCCGCATTTGGTCTATGCTTGTGCGCTGCGCAAACGTTTCAGTGCAACTTCGTCGCAGGCAGGCTGCCACTCGTAGGGAATCCCTGTACCGATAGGGTTTGGATGCGTGGTTGTAGGGGAATACTAGGGGAAATATGACCTTCGTGGGGAACCGTTAGGGGGGTTTGACGATTTGCTGGGGATGTAGGGGATTTTGACGATTTCAGATATTCTTAATTTTCAAAGAATTCCGTTTATAGATCGTCTTTTTGTCCATTCTCTGGCGGAATTGTGATCAATAGTTTTGCTTTTAGGTTTATTTTTTAGCGGAAAAAACGTACTTCGGTAGGGAAAGTCGATTTTGTTAGGAGAAAATATGGTTCGTATGGAAATATGGTTACTAGCGGACCGTGGAAATCACGGTCTAGGGGTGAGGTTTATTGTTTATGTATGGACTATATTTGGAGATTGAAAAATTGTTGTAATTGCCTCATTAAATGTGGTATGCTTGTTCCCTTGCAGTATGGATTTTTCTTAAAATGCAGATTCATTTCTATTTGTTTAAATGTATTTTATATTTATGGAATATTTTCGGAAATAGGTATTGTGAATCGTTTTTATGAAGTTGTTATACATGTATTATTGTTTTTTTTCAAATTATTAAGGGGGATAAACTTTTTTTTTTAGTATTTCTGCATTTTATGAAGTACCGTACCCTTGTCCCTTAATTCGGCGCCGATTACATGATCTATACCTTACCTGTCGTAGCTTAACCCTAAACTACGGTCATTATCATTCCGTTACCAGCTGCTCTCCATCTCGTATCATACCGCTGGACCCATACCCGTACTTCACAGTCTTATATTCGACCTTTCGTTCGTTTCCGTTACTGTACATAGGTCGGGTTATCATTGTATCAGCAGGACATATCCTTTACCTTGTACCTTTTCGTCTCGTAGCGGGCTTGGGCCCGTACATACCTCTCACTTGTTACCTGTATATATCTGTACCTTTTTCTTGTACCTTACTTAGTACTATATCTCTTTATATTGTAGGCTACAGTTTTAAATCAAATCTCAAAAATTTGTACCGCGAAATGGCTTTACCGCTACCATCCTACCTTATACTCATATATGAGAAAATGCATTTATGAATCTATGAATTTAATGTTTATTTTGGGGTGGTGATAATGATTATGGAAATACATTGATTTAGATAATTTTTGGGAGTGATAAATGCTTATATTGAATTGAATAAAGACTGCCACATTTTAAACGATTTAGGGTGTTTGCCGACTTGTAGTACCCGTCAAATTCCCGGACCGTACTTATAACTCGTACCTTGGTTTTCTACCGCCAGTATCGTGGTTTGTACGTACTGTACAGGTTCATACCCCGATTGTACAAGTTCATTTCCCGCCCTTTGACTAATTCTCGGACATATCACATTCTATACCCATGCATGGTTCGTATTCCGTCCTGTAGACCGACTGGGGTCTGTCCGTATTTTCTATTTTCATATTTAACGGTATTTTTTTTTTACATTTTTAGTCAGTCCCCTGTTTTGAGGTGGAGACAATGAATGATGCCCTAGATATAGGATGAGAAAAAAACTTCCCAAAATTCGATTTTTTCGTCTTTCGCTGAATTGCGAGTTTTCGCAAATCCTATGTAAGGAATTTCAGCCAATTAGGAAGTAGGGAATTCCTAGGTGAAAATGACTTTTCGCGGGGGAGAGTGGTTTGTTGATGATTTGTAGGTTTTTGAATTCAAAATTTCTTTAATCCTGAGGTTTTCTAAAGAATCCATTATTTCGTCTGTTAGAATTATTGGGTTATCTTATGTCCGATGTTGGTCACATATTTGTATTAATACGACCGTATAGCCGTGCGCATGCGTTGTATCGAGGTCATACATGTCAACTTCTCAATAAAATGAATCTGAACACAATTAAGACGTGACCAAATGTAACTCAATTCAATCTTAATCTAATTTAGACATTTCATAATCACTGAGAATTATACACAGTCAGACTTGATTTTTGACAATTTCAGACTCATTTCGCCAGCTTTTTTAATTGTTTTGAATGGAATCACTGGTATTACGGTGGCATGTGAATCCATGCCCCCCCCAAAAAAAAAAGATGAAGAAGTGGCCTTATTTTACAGGAAATGTTAAGGTGAACAATTTTAAGAAGAGAAAGTCTGGTTGCCGCCCGGTGTGCCATGAAAGGGTGTGTCTGTCCTTATTACTATGTAGTCTAACCTGTGTGCGTAAGGCTTGGTCTGTCTACAGGTAGTAAGTGGTGATTCTGCACATGAACACAGTGTTCTGCCACGGTCGCGATGCAGCAATAGAATGTGGACTGCAAGTGAACGCACCGACCTGCAACATGCAGATACGATAGTATAACATGGTGAGTGTGATTCGGCGATTCTCACGGCGGTGCAGTTTGACTGCAAGTTAACGCCGCACGTGAATGGTTTTGAAGTGTGGGACTACGTCTACGGATACATTCACGGACTTTTGGGGGTACTTTTTGATGAGGGAGAAAACAGTGTTAAATAGCATTTATTGATAGTGTGATGAAGTTCATTTCTAATTCGAAATTAGATCAAGGCAAGAAAGTGAATGTTACGTAATTTTATGGTCATGCAGATTACGACGGGTCGAGATGCCATTGAGGTTTTTGGTCTGGTAAACGGCCAATGGCTCAAACATGCAAAAACTGTGAGATTGGTCTGCAAGTTCTCACGTAGCTACGCTGTGTGATTGTCGGGACGTTCGTCGATTGTATACGGAAAGAAAGTCTCTGAGAAATGCCCTCAATTGCCTATAGGTGTTGTCGACGTTCGGAACGACAATGAGGTCAATCGCTGCAGACTACGCGGTATCAATTTGAGCTCGACGCGAACGGAACGTCCGTCGATTCGGGAGCCTTTGTGAAAATTAGGATGGTAGGAAAAAGCAAAGGCCAAATCGCCAATTCAGTGGCAAAAGCCGGGCAAAAACGCCAAACCCGGCATAACGCCTTTTCAGTGTTAGCGTAAGGGGAAGTGGTGTCCGTAGGGGAAATATGCATGCGGCCGTAGGGGAATTCAGTTGTGAGTGGCAGCCCTGCGTCGCAGTTCACGTTGTCGTGCCGGGACCACGCATTCGTACCAGAATAATCACTTTGTAGTGTGCAAGTTTTTTCATTGTGAATAGTTTGCGGTTATTTCACTTACGATAATTATTAGACTATGAGCACATTTTCCTTTTTGTTGTATAATCCATCCAGGTTTCAACGACCGCTATAAGTGCAACTACGATCTGCCCTATCTGACGCTGTACGTAACGGGGAACGGTCCGGGGGTATTAGACTTGGCTAAAGTTACGGAGCACTGGCAGCGGCCTAACATCTGAACGCGAGTTACGTACGTATATTAATCCTGCGCTGAGTACCTGGATGTTTTGTTTAACTTCCCTACCGCCCACGCGCGTAACATTAGCCGAGTACATTTCGTCTGACGTATCACTGGGGTTCAGACGCGGCGGGGGTTAGGTAAGGCTATTTTTCCGCGATAGGAAAAAAGGAGAACAATCGGAAATGTCAAGTGTAACAGTGGAAAGCGAAATATGAAATGCCTGAAGGCAATAACCTAAAATGGTGGAGTAGTATCTTACAAAATATAAAATATTAAAAATGTCTGAATATTCTTAACTAATCATCATCAGTTACCAAGATAAGAGTAACTTAAATTGACCTAAGCACCCTCTGTAACCCTCTGAGGGCCCTCTTTGTCCTACCTGGACTCGGTTGCCTCATTTAACTGATCTTGAGTTGTAGTCATGCAAGTATCTGACAGGTATATGTGTTGTTTATATAGTGATTTGAGTACGCGGAAAATCGCCGGAATGGAAAATTACAAACGTGATTTTTGATTTTTGTGAAACGGAAAAATTGGAGGCTATAGGTTAGCCCTTCAGCGGGACTAGGCGATTCAGTGTGGAGTGTTTTTTGCCCGGTGCGCGATGGAGGGATATAGGCTATAGGATAACGATTAAGGCCAGTATCTCAGGTCTAGGTATCGTTCATGCCGTATCCTAGTGACCTTTTCTCTTTATGTTGGGGTTCTATTTCGTGTGTGCATATGCAGATAGGCCGTTACTTATTTAATCTGTATTATATGCGCTTTGCACTGGACATGACGTACACAATATGGAAATATTTCCCTTCCTTGAATTATAAGTAAATCATATGTGTATGGTTGCAGCATCTAGAAGGTTCTTATTCACACTTAAAAATCCCGTGTCGAAGCCGACTTTAGAAAAGGTCAGTTTCACCCTATTCGGGACAGTTTGACCACTATCGAATCGGGTTTGACCGGTTTTTGGTTAAACTTACTGGTTCTTCAACTGGGTCGTTTTCCAGATGTCGACTGGGATTTTTAGGGTGGATCGATCAACCCGGAAAGTTAATAAGCATTTGTAGTTATGTTAAGTATATAAGTTTCGATACTCTTGTGATTAATGGCACATTTTGTGTTATTTTGTTTCCATTAGAGAAGCTGTGCGGATTAATATTTTTTAAAGTAAATTGACACGGTTTTGGTGTCATATTGACATAGTTAAGATGAACTGAACTTGGAATGCGAGATTATTACCTATGATGTTATCATCAAGATCTGATTAGTGCAAATGACGATTGAAATGCATGGGCAAATGGCTAATAACTGTTTCTTCTATCGTCTGACTGTTGCTCATCGGAATTTTCGATGTAATTTATATCTTAATTTGAATTCATGTTTTCATGCAAATGTTGTTGTTGTTTTTAGATGCGATTGACTTTTGTGCGGAACGCGACTGTTCCCTATTACGAACGACGGAGGAACTGACGTAGCATCTACGCTCTTAGGCCCTGGGTATCTTTCACGGAGTTGCACGAAACAGACTTATATCGCCACGTCGTGCGGTTTACGCAGCATGCTTATGAAACGGGTGGACAACGCCTGGCAACGCCACCCCGTCCCGCACCGGCTGCGTCCTTTGCGACTTAGTTAGGCTCACTTCTGAAGGTTGCTACCGTTAAGGTGGCGTTTTCTACGGATGGTCCTTTTAGGCTATTGTTGAATAACATATTTAATTGTTCTGTAGCACATGATGGGATTTAATACGTGCATAAGTATTTTATCATTACATTGCTCAGGGAAATGTGAGCAGTTGATTTCAGTCAGTTTTGTAGATATTCATAAAGTACCTATGCAACACGAACACCTACAGCCTACACCACACGTACCACCAACAACACACACACACACACACACACCACACAACACCACACAACACCACAACACACACACACACACCAGACAGCAAACACCAGACAGACACGCACCAAAATGAAACGACACACAAAACATTGCACAATACATCGCCACAAGAATACAGAGACACACAGGTACATAACATATGCCGCACACACACTACACACACACACAGGAACCACCACACACGACAGACACGCACACAAAAACTGCAAAACTACACTACACACAGAACATAAGAGACCGACAGGTACATCATTATATGCAGCAAAAAATACCATACACGCACCATACCACATATCACACACCATACAAACAACATACAAACCCACACACACCAAATCACCCACAAAACACACACAACACATACCTCACACCCATACACCAACACCGACACACACAACACCCCCCCCGACCCACACCACATATAACACACACACACACAACACACAACAACTAACATAAATAATCCACAACAAACACACAAAGAAATGTAACACACAATAACTCATATTTTTTGAAATATTGTCTTTTTCGAGGGAACTTGGGGAGGGATAATTCATAATTCAGCGGAGATATCTCGAGTTCTCAAAACATATACAATTAATATTCTTGATAAGTCATTTGTGTTTCGCAGTTGTGCAGCTTTTTTTCATAGTGGCGGTGAATTTTTAAAGATTAAAACTTTTAGTTCTAATTTTTAGTGAATTCGGTTCAATCAGGTTTCTTATTAACTTGTTTTGTTTAGTTTTGTTTTCTGTATTTTTTTTTTTCCAATACGCACATCCTTTCATGTCATAACAAAGTGTTGAAGAGTTACCGGACATATGAAATGGTATTGAATCGAGTCATGGCCACGCACACTATCACGACTTTTGTCGTACGATTGCACCGACTTGGATCGCATTAAAAAACGAAGCTTATACGGCTCGTACACGTTTCTTATTTGCCGCGGATTTGTGTTCAGATGCAATCGGTAAGTCGTGCCGACGGAAAATCGCATAGATGTGCGAGTGGAGATGGAGGGTATATCCATATCATGTGTCATTTGGGCTTTAATGATCGGCTGAAATTTGCAAATTTGCAAGGCATTATATGACCCCTACATGTATATTATAACTGTGGATAGATGTTCAAAATAACATTTGTAAGGCAATCTATAATCCGCAATATCATTTGCTTTAAGTAATGGGGGGCTAACATTGTTGAGCTTCATTTAAAATTATCAAAGCTTTGATATTGAGCTAATGATAGTTGTTCAAGTGGACTAAACCCTAGAATACAAAAGTTTGCCGAAAGTTTATGTGCCTGGCAAGATATGATGAATAACATTTGCATCCAGTGGAGGATTGATGCTGTCTACAAAACGTAGCTATGGGGAAAATTGGCAGTGAATCGGTAAATTTGATGCTTGTGGAATTTTTACTTTTTTAACCTTAATCATCATTTTGAATACACTCTTTTCATCTCATTTTTAGCCTTATCAAAGCTCTTAGAGCGCATGGAGGATTATTTGTAGTTCACATTTTTTTTTATAACTGTGGATTGTTAGACCTTTGGCGTTAAGTTTTACATCGTTGGTCTTTTTATCAAATTTAGTTTTTTGATTTCCGATTTGCACTCTCGATTCATATTCAAAATGGTTTAAGTATTATTTTTTGGACGCCACATTAGAGTCTAGTAGGTCGTTACTAGCCTGGATTAAGGGTTCATTTGATTGTATACATTATGAAGATCCATGGAGTAGTTAATTTTGTGTTATCGAGTGACTTCAAAAGCGGATATTTGCGTCAATATTTACTATTCTATTTCGGTGAGTTTGCTGGGTCGGTACTTAGTGCATTTCTAAAGTCGTACTTTATAAACAAAATGGTAAAGAGAAAACAGGTCAGATATACGACCAAATGAAATGTCTGAGTTTTACAGCATTACAGTAATAAGCTAGTTCACTGATCACATCACTGTCATATTGACTACAATAAGTGCGGTGAGCGGACCGGATGCTGATATTCAAACTGAATTGATGAACGAGGAGAAATGTCAAAATTTATTGATTGGAGGCTTTCGCATGTTCAAAAGAGACATTATTTCACAAAGGAATATTATCTGGTTGGTTGGAGAACGTGTGTTCGTGTAATTTTTTCTGATTTGTTTCGCCACGAATTATATAAGGACGCCACACTAGCGATTTCGTCGCGACGACTTCCGATTTGCATCTGAATGATCAGACGTGCTTTCGCGAATAATAAGCTTTGTTTTTTTTATTTCGGGATCCAGTTCGGTGCAGTCGTCGACAAAAGTGTGTAGGTGTTGCGTGGCCTTAAGTAAATTTTAAATATAAACGGGCCAGGAAAAATTGTTGCAAGGTTTTATTTAAAATGTGTTGTATAGATATGGGCTAAATCTAAAAGAGCAGACTTAACTTAATGTAATTCCAAAATTATCCCCAGACAGGGGAAACGGTACTTACCTAATTTGGTTAGTGGGATCACATTTTTCCAAATCCCGAAGCCGCACATATGAGTGTTTTTTTTTAAATTTATGTTAAATGTTAATTTGTCTTTTGCTTTCATATTGAAAGGAAGTTTTTTCTTTTTTTCATTCAGCACATATCCTTATATATATTATATATATCAGTTCTAACATCTTCATTAAAATTTATGATTGAAATGGACGAAACAGATAAAATTAGGTTAATAAGATTAGTCTTTCTAGATTCAGTACGTAGATTTACATAAGATGGGTTTGACATAACTTCCCATTTCTACATAATCTGATCAAATCTCATTATGATCAAATGATAGAACTGGCTATGTGAGACCCCTTAAGTACTCAAATTGCTGAAATATTGCAACATGGGTAAATGAGGCTGACCATTCCTGGATTCAACGCATGCATGTCAAAACTTCATGTCTGCTTTCGAACCGAAATGCTTTCTGTCCCAAATTAGCCCAAATGTAATGAGTACGGTCAGCAAGACTGCTTTGGGGTTTTTTTCGTAATCAGGGCAATTTTATTATGATCAGTCTTACAAACTTTCTTCTCAAAAAATTCTGTTTAAACACTGTTAAAGGCAGACAGTTATTTATACGATAAAACGTACTGGATATACATGTAGATGCGAGGAAGAAAACAAAATTCTGGAAACGAAACGCATTTTAGAACGTCATTTTACCTGTTTCTAAAGCACTTCATTTGGACGGAAGTTATGACTATTAGGTCGAAGAGGAGTTGAATTCTTGATTTTGAAGAAATTCAGAATAAACGTCTATATCTTTAAAATAATCTCCTTATCTTGAAAAGGAGGCGGTTTGAATATTTGCAGGGCATCCCCCTCCCCCAAAGTGTGTGCGTCTGGGGAAGGGGATCAACTATATCACCAATCTTGCGGAATTTACTTCCATGTTTTAAATGTAAAGTTTAAATGAGTTAACTGCAATTCGGTTAAACTAACTTATAAAGAAAGTAGATTACACATTTATTACCCAATATATAGATTACTGTTTAAATATTCTTTTAAAACTATTAAAATTCTCATTTTTGGGAAGATATATAGCGTTTTTGTGGGCGTTAGATAACTGTTCGGTTTTACCAAAAAAATGTACAATTTGGTGCTAGAGTTTTACGTTCAGTGATTTCCAGTAATTTGAATATGTGTATTTTTGTTATTATTTCCTGTCCCGTAAAGTGCGCAGTCGTTTGAGATTGTGACTACTAACCCATATCAGCATAATCCAAGTGAAAGGTATTTATACCAGCAAATGATGTTTACAGTTGCTTCATCTATAATACCATGAAAAGTGTCATCTTTCTCACTTTCTATAAATCATTATGGGTCCGTTCCATTTCAATTTTCGTCTGAGTCAACAATCATGGAAATGCAACGGATGATTTTTTTTTCAAAAAGATTTATTCTATAGTTAAAAAGTGAAGATGTTGAACGCTATGCTTTGCTACTACATATTTCATTAAGTTTACTTCCAAGGATATAATTACAATAAAACACAATTGACAACCATTTAGTGTCTATGGCAGGCTCACTTTTTATCGCTTCAACGGGACGAGATGATCAGTGATTTTGTGTCTTGTTTTATTCTTCAAAGTCTAATTGACTCAAAGTTATGATGGAGACTGAATTTAAACACAAAAAAAACCTTGCCGTGAAGTTATCGGTGAACACCCAAAACGTACCCAAACCAATCGTGGCGATTTGCTTCCAATTCTTGACACAACGTGCAAAATCTTAGGTGTGTAGATGTGGCTAAATTGACCAATGAAATTGCTTCAGTTACTAACTTTTTTTTTCAAACAACGCACTCGAGCTTATACGCATGCGTGATAGAGTGAGTTTCAAGACGATTGCGGGTACGCCCACGGCTGAGACCACCATCCCTCTTGACCCGCCCACACACACACACACACACACACACACACACACACACACACACACACACACACACACACACACACACACACACACACACACACACACACACACACACACACACACACACACACACACACACACACACACACACACACACACACACACACACACACACACACACACACGCACACACACTTTTGTCTGTTTTTAATTCTTGCAATTGTCTCCTACCTTTTTTTTCCTTTTCCTTTTCTTCTTCTTCTTCTCTTTTCTTTACTCTTATCTACCCGACACATTTATTTGTTTTTTCTTTTTTAGGCCTCTAATACAATCAAGCTCGCCTTATGATAGGGGCCTCCGGTGTTTTCCATCTGTATCTCATGTAAATAATGTATACCAAAGGATATTTCAATTTCAGTTTCAATTGAAATGCATTTAATGACAAAATAGTAGTTTATAAAAATGTACAATTTACAATTTGCAATATAAAAAATGCTTATTAGTTCATGTAACAATAATTTGTAAACATGTGAATATACTATGGTAATAAATTGATACTGTAATGCGATTTTTTTTTCAATTTTCAAGATTGTATGGAAGATACCGAAATTAAACAATTCAATTCAATAGCTCTATAATTATCTAGAATTTGAAATATGCACTAAGCACTGTCAGTTAAGCCTTCGTGAGAAGCTCACTGAACTGAGTCAGTTCATCAATTTTATTTATGTATTTATGTATAATTGGTCTATGAATAATAAGCTGTATGAGATTTATATATTCATTCAATTTATCATTTTGATAAATGTATATGGTACACATTTGCAAAGAAATTTCACATATCTTATGTACTGTACATAATGAACACCCATGCACTGTAGGGGTCGGAAAGTTGACTAGGAATTTTGATATTCATGATAATGAAATTAAATTCAAAATCTAACAGCCAATGTATTGATATTTTGAATAATAGATATATTCAAAATTATGATTATTATAGCTTGTTACATGATATTCTGTTATTGTATTGTTGTTTTAAATTATATCACGCTTTTCTTTGTATTATTTATTTTATATTTGGAAATGAAATTAAAATTCATGAATGAATCAATGTAATTTCAACCAAACTGAGTTTCTAGCTCTTGTTTATCCTACCTTTTATACACCAGTGTATGTACACAATGTTACTGTAACAATCACATTATGTTAAAAGGTGAAACAAGCACAATTTCTCGCCCGTCTCCCCATTTTCCGTCTCCCCTTATTTTCTTTTTTTCTTTCTTTGTTCTTTTTTGTTTGCCTTTGTGTGTGTGTGTGTGTGTGTGTGTGTGTGTGTGTGTGTGTGTGTGTGTGTGTGTGTGTGTGTGTGTGTGTGTGTGTGTGTGTGTGTGTGTGTGTGTGTGTGTGTGTGTGTGTGTGTGTGTGTGTGTGTGTGTGTGTGTGTGTGTGTGTGTGTGTGTGTGTGGGTGACGGGGGGGGGGGGTTACATGCCCATATGTCCTCGTAGTTAAGTCACAGTTCTAAAAAAAAACCCAGGAAAACAACTTATTCACTTCAACAGAAAGCATTTCTCTTCCTTGTAATTCGTAAAATACCCGACTAAATTCTCTTAACTTTGCCCCGCATTCATGCTTCTGGAAATAGACTTCCGATATTGATTGGGAATAAGAAGCAGGTGCCTCATTGTATGTTAGAAAAGAAATGCTCTAAAACGTATCTATGTTCCAATCGATAATTTTAAAGCCGTCTTGCATCTGCAGATGAAAGACTTTTCCAAATCCTCCTCACCCCTGTTTTTTCCGTTTTTGTTCTATACTGTCACAATCTTCTGTTATCTTTTTGTTTCTTTTGTTTTCCTTTTTTTCTCTTCCTCTTCAGTTTTTCTTTTTCATTTTGTTCTCCTATCTTTTTCTTACCTTGTCACATTTCAAATCTTCTTTTCTTTTTCCAAATTGTCTTTGTTCCTAGTTTGTTTCTACTTTTCACATTTCCACTAGATTTTTTCTTCGTCATCACTTCCTGCCGTCATCACTTTATTTCTGTATTTAAATCCTCTCCTTTTTCTTCAGGTCTCCTTATCTTCTTTATCTTTTTCTTCTTCTTTTTTATCTTCTTCTTCGTTACTTCTTTCTCCCTCTTCCTCTTTTCCTTCATCGTCATCATCGTCATCATTATCATCATCATCATCGTCGTCGTCATCATCATCATCATCATCATCATCATCATCAAAGTCATTATCATCATTACCATCATCATCGTCATCATCATCATCATCATCATCATCATCAAAGTCATTATCATTACCATCATCTCTTCTTCTTCTTCTTCTTCTTCTTCTTCTTCTTCTTCTTCGCTCTGTACTTCGTTCTTCTCGTTTTTTCTTCTTCTTCTCTCACTCCTCCTCCCCATCTCCTCCTCCTCTTCATGTTTATTTCACATTACCGTATGGAAATGAAGTCAACATTTTTTTCGATGTAAGGTGTACAGTCCATCTTCTTCTTAGGGGAAAATCATTCCAAATTTCTTTACGTCTTAATTGAAAACTTCTGTACAGCTCACGATTCTCTTTTTTCTCCCCCACCATTTTTCATCCTTCAGGAGTGTATAGCACAGGGCGATCCTTGCAACCCACGATCTATTATGGAGTGCTGTGGCAGCATGTCTTGTTATACCAGACTCGGAGCCAGATGCGATCCCATCAAGGACCAGTGCATTTGTCGTAACAGCCAATACCATCGAGACCCGTACTTCTAGAACCCTTCCCAACTGGACTGTAAAATGTGTTCGTCGATTGTTGTAGAAACTTTCAAATGTGTAATATTGTGTAAAAGATAATTCATAATGTTAATTAGTACATGGTACACCACAGTCGCGCCGGGAGCCATTATGGCACCTTGTCCTTGACTGTAACACAAGGCACTTATATGGTGTACCATGTGTAATCATAGAGTATCGCATGTTCTGATATATCGTGGTAGACATTTGGAAAGTGTTAAATCTCTTTTACACAATACTGAACACTTTTATGTAATACTGGGTTTATTTACATGTTGTCTGATTTCACTATTATAAACCTGTGATGCGTGATGTAATTCATTTAGAAATAATTGCACCCTCAATTTTATTTAAAAAATCACAAAGTATTACAGTTTCAGATCGTTTAAGATAGTACCCACAATAACAAGTAATGTCCGCAGAGTATAACGTAGCAAATTTGTAAATAATCATAACAGCTCATTTTAAACATTATTGTTAAAGTGAATATTTCTACCTAAAAAAACAAGAGAGATGAAATAAATATAATTTCATGAAATGACAGTTTTTTGTCATGGTATTAGAAGTAGGTCTAGATTTGGGCTCAACCATTTCGCTATTGTGGTGATATTTTTGGGAACAACATAGTGTATATAACTTAGAAATGATGTATAGTTTTAAAATTGATAGTACAGCAGATGGTTTAAAGGTGTTGAACATTGATATGTACACTTTACAAAAATTGGGTTCTCTTTAAAACACCAATAAATTTACAACATTGGCATCCATCGGTTTAACAATAACATTTTGTGGGTGCTTATTAGCACCATTCTGATGTAGTAGAAAAGGTTCTACACTTTCAAGAAATGATCTGACAATTGCTCCGGCGACAGTGCTGCGGTGGCATCTCAGAGGCCTAAGAGTTAGGGTTAGGTTTTCCATTGGATTTCTAGTTCAAACTAGGGTTAGTGTTAAGGTTATCGGTTGGGTTAAGGTTAAGGTTATAGGGTTGGAGTTAAGAATAATGTAATCAATAGGCGTTTGAATACTTGTCGCCAGGGCAAATGTCATGGAATCTTTAAGCTACTGTCACACTGTGCCATCTAACGATTCCGTCTGCCTTCGTCTAAAATGTTTACCTCAGACGGTGTCAGACGGTGACAAATGGAATACAATACAATGGAACAGAACGGAAAAGCACCGTCTGTCAACGTATAGATATGTTTGTAATCCAGTTGAAAAACGAATTAAAAAGGCCAATAAACGTACGCGTTCGTTTTTCAGACGGAATCATTAGACGGCGCAGTGTGACAGTCGCCTTAAAGATACCATGCAGTAATGTAGACCAGATCGTCCAGTTATTCTTTCACTTTAATCAGATTTCTTGACACTTTAAGTAGAAGCTTGTGGAAAACGTAATACTTCTGAATCACGTTTATTCAGAAAAGTCCAAATATCTATTGACAGGCCACAGTGCTTTGCCGGGCTTTTGCATTATTCTGATCAAACATGGTGAGAAAGTCGTCAATATTCTCCAATACATCGCGTGAAGCAGAATATAATTCTAGTCAAATTAACTACAGATCTAGTAAAACTTACAAGAATCTTATCAAGATGTGTAATAGACGGTCAAAAGAGACTACATTTCATTTTAAAGAGTATAGTGCCAATTGGAGCAGTATGGTATTAAGTTAAATCTTTCTTATATCAAAGTGGTGCTAACAGGCACTAAAATGAGTTTAGTTATTGTGGTGAAATAAGACACCTTAGACAACATTTTGTTTGTTAGTATATGCACTTCATGTAAATTCACCCTTGTACAACGGTGCTGTATGATAATCGTATACAATATATGTTATTAATAAACTGTATCATGGGTGGCTTATCCTTACAACAATCCCATAAAGAATTTATGACTTATTTTTATGCACAGACGACCAATAGACACTTACCTTTATGATATGCATTCAAAGTTGTGAAAAATCATATATCTGGAATAACCTAACCAAATTTGCTCATAAACATTGAACTTCCTGGACTCGATTCTTTAAATCCACATTGACACACGTATAAGGGGATACTTCATTTTAAAGTATGTGCTGTATGTTTACGTATGAATGTACGGTATATATATATATATTACACACACACACACACACACACACACACACACACACACACACACACACACACACACACACACACACACACACACACACACACACACACACACACACACACACACACACACA
>JZLH01S0103579.1:4437-22305 GCA_001188425.1 Eucidaris tribuloides
GCATTCTTGATCGATCGCACTCGAAACGGAAGTTCATCTTTCAAGGCGGTTTTCTCGAAATAAAAAATCTCAAAACCCCACAACATTCTCTCGTTTAAATCACGATATCTCAGCAATGGAGTACTTTTATCAGTTAATTTATATACTAAATTAAAGCTGAATATATGGAGAAAAAGATTATGCCAATATCTCAAAATTGACCTCCCCCGACTTGTGTCTCATTTTGTCGTGGCGGGTCACATTTATGGATTCCCAAGAGATTTTACTTTGGCAAAGTTGATTGTATATAGAAAGGAAGTGATTTGGGGTGGGCTCCGTCTGAAGTTGCAGTCCAGTCTACAACACTGGTAGAAACTACATCTACTTACATGGAGTTGGATTGCTGTCATGAAGCTCATAAGGAGGAGCCTGAAAAAGAACAAACACACATGATGAAAAATAAAAGAAGATAAGCTAGACATCCTGATACAACATTTCCACAATTACTGAAGTAATGAAACACTTAACAACAGTCCCAGTAATCAACAAAAAATAAATAAATAATGGATATATCATGGACATGGATAAACTTCAGTGAACCAAGTTGGATTCATCAGTGTGTTCAATTTAACCAACAACAAATGAAATATCTGCATGCTTGAACCTAATGCCTGGACAATATGTTTGCTCAGTACATACTCTCACCACTGTGTTCTTTACAAGTCGTACTGTCAAACCTGTCCACTTCTCTTTAGCAGCGAACCTGTCTGCAGTGGCACTAAAATGATTCCCCAGGAGATAAACTATTTGGTTAAAAACCTGTCTATCTCAGGCACCGGTCTATAAAGGCCACATGTAGTAATTTCAACATTTTCTAGATATTACATAAGTCAATTGAGCATTCAAGGTGCAAACAATGCAATAACAATTCTCAGGGGATATTTCATACAAAATAAATAAATGAAAAGATATCAGTAAAGAAACACTGCATCAAACTGAAGCAGCAGGGTGCATTCTTTCAAGCAATTCACATTCATCTCTGTAGCAAAAGTGACCAATACACCAGTTTGGAGTTGCAATTTGGAAATGTGCAGATAGACGTCATCAGGACCGAGTTGTGTCAAGTATGGATTTGATAAACAAGTAGCGCCACAACCAGATTTTGCGCACCAAATTTTTCTAACTGCCAAATTGCCAGCCAAACAATTTCGGACAAGCGGGGGGGGGGGGGCGGGGGGGGGGCGCCAACAAAACCATATTTTGCCAAGCCAAATTTTTCTAACCTGCCATAATTGCAGCCAAACAATTTCTGACAAGCGAGGGGGGGGGGGGGGGGCGGCCGACCAACCACTATTTCCAGCCAAATCACAGTTTTTCGGCATGCACATGCAAATTCGTGGGGGGACATTTGATATTGTGTCCCCACCTTCAAAGTGGGGGGACATGACGCGCCCGTCCCCCCTCTGGATTTTGCGCTCCTGGAAAACAGTGTAGTGAAGCGTTCAGGTTTGGTCTTAAAACCTTCATTAATTCCTTAGATAGCAAAAAATAATGTAGTAGTTGCATCCTTTTTCGGGCATCATCCTCCTTGGAACGCATTCACACAGCAAACACAGAAAGGCGAGTTGCTACTGTCTCGCGATAGAGGAACAAGGAAGTGATATTTCATATATGCGTATTGTCTTTTGTTTTTCGGTGTGGATGTTGGTGACCTTGCATGGATACTGCGGCAACGATAGCAGAGGCGCTTAACCCTTTCACACGTAGAAATGAAGAGTAATCAGCTCCTTCTTTTGCTTGGCTCAAAAAACCTCTGGGAGATGTACTCAGTAATTTTTTCGCGCGGCTTAAAGGCAAGGGTTTTAACAAAACAGAACTAATGAGAGAAAACATATTAATGAAATGTTGCGAATAATCCACCAAAGAATAACAGATTATGAAGTTTCAAAGCTTCAACCTTTGTGACGTCATACTTGCGAGCAGTTCAACATGTGTCAATGTAATATAAATTCCACAGATTTGTCATTTTATAAATGGTTCATGATAACTTGGAATGTTTTTTGTTTAATAGGAGCCTGTATGATAAATAATGTCTCTGATAATATAGTGAATGGTACAGGTAAAATCATTTTCAATTTCTGGAGAAAATGGCAGCTTTAATGTAATTTATAACACATGACATATGGGGGCTGCTCCGCATGTGACGTCACAAATTTAAAACTTTAATACCCGTTGGGACGACGGGCTTGTACGGAGCCCAGAACATGACACATTCGCAGATGTGGTCCTACAACATGAGAAAATGTTCAAATTTTACCTAAACTAAGATTACATTGTCTACAAATGACTCTGTACCATTAAGTAAACCTATGACAGAATAATGAAGAAAATAATTCTGGTGTGAGATGACGGGCTTCGTGTACAAGCCTGTCGTCCCAAAGGGTAAAATTCCATAACTCTGTTATTCCTTTGATGGATTTTCGTTCAAACCTTCATTAATATGTTTCTGTCATTGTTCTGCTTTTATTAAAACAACTGACGTCTAAAGGTGAATTTGCCTTTAAACATTCAGACAGAAGTGGGAGGGTACAAGGTGGTTTATAGCTGGCAAGACGTCTATCTGATGGGTTCATGACTACATGAATAAGTAAATGAAGGGTATCTGAGTTCTCACAAGGTGTATGGGCCCGGGCCAGAGAGGTGGATGCCACCCGGCACCCACGTGAGGTTGCTGTCAGGATCACATCAACAAAGAAAAACCCAAACCATGCAAGACTACTTAGACAAATGCACACATCTATAACATCACTAGAAAATATACATTTAGCAACAACAGTGATAGGAGACAAATAACTGTAGCGATCAAACAGCTGTAGTGGAAGTAGCAGTAGTAGTTGTAGTATAACTGTAGAATTTGTAAGTAGTGACACAGTCAACGACATAGCTGAAGTCGCATAGTCAAATAATCCCTAAAGTCCGAAGAGTCTTTAACGGTCCCATTCCTTTATTTTTCTGTGTTTTTGACCCTATATATTAATGAATTTCGTCTAAGTCGAACGTATTTTCTTTAGTCCCCAAGAAATTTGAACTTAGGAGAGTTGACTGTAGTAGTTAGAATTAGTAGAAAGAAGTAGCAGGTATGTAGTAGTAATATACACCTAAAAGTAGTAAAGAGTGGTTAGTAGTAGAAGTAGTAGTAGTGTGGAGGCAGTATAGTTAGTAGTAGAAGATAGCTACTAGTAGGAGTATAAATAGAAGCATAGCAGTAGAGACGTAGTAAGTAGTAGTAGCAGTAAGTAGAACTAAGTAGACTAGAGAGTATAGTAGTAGTAGAGGCAGTAGTGAGTAGTAGTTAGTAGTAGTAGTAACTAAGTAGTAGTAGTACTAGTAGTAGCATAAGAGAAATGTGAAAGTAGTAGTAAAGAAAAGAAGTAGAAAGTCCAGTGATATAGTGCAACCATGGTTCCCAATGTGGTGACAGAATGAATTGCACTTATTGGCAATTTCGTTTTTAGCATAACATGTGGCAAAAAATCAAACTGGTGTCAACTATAAACTTGCAGTGTATGAGGCATGAAGGGATTATAGCAGATAGCAGCCATTCAGGAATGCAACCAACACATGTCAAATACACTATGTACTTACTATGATTGTGATCTTTGTGCAAATTTCATCTTTTATAATACTAATTACTTTACTCTCCACCAGCTATGATACGTTAATACACATTACTGCTCGCACTGATTGTTCCAGGAGCGATTTATGAAAAGTGCTGTTTACTATACATGTCCAACCAAGTTTCCCACAATATATAGTGAGAATTATTATTATTAGTGACGCAAACATCTGTGATGTCGTTCTTCACTAGTAAATATAATGTTCATTGTGGTTACCAAATTTCTGTGTTAACCAATGCTGATATAATAATGTTTTTTGTGTGTTTTTAAAAAAATAAATTTGATATAATCAGGCTAGTCATTTCCAGACTCATGGTGTTAGACAGATTTTCACATCTCGCAGTCCTCCATAACCAAAAATGAAAAGTTATAATGGTAAACTACGCAAATTATCAAATTTCAAAGTGTAATGACAATGTTTGACGGCAAATATTGTAGCAAATGCCCTTAGGCATCTTGCAGATGCCTAAAAGAACAACAAAGAAGATAATAAAAAATTTGAGTTACAATTTGTTTTGTTACTTCACTACTGGAAGGACAATTGAGCGTCACACTGTCAAGTATTCTTGTGCTGTGAGGAGCTATACTCCAGTAGAAATGCCATATAGATTATAAGCTTGAAATGAGGTGCTTTTCTCTTTAAGGTTACCATGTCACTGGAATGTTTAATTTAAATTGTTGTTAATTTATACGGTTGGATCATATGTAGACATATAACTGATCCACAATAGGAAAGAAAATCTTGTGATCTGACATCAGATTTTTAAATATCATTTCTATTCTATTCATGTTACAAATACAGAAAAGTAAGTTAACGTGTTCAACATGTGCCTTATTGGCGCTAATACTTCATTTAGGCATGACAATATACAGTATACTGTAACATGACAGAATAAATAGATGTAGTTGAAGAGATATAATATACTGTGATAATTGTAAGTAATTTTGCTGTATGAATGTCAGATAAATACTTGAAGTAAATGAATGATTGGGAAGTCTCACTTGGGCTGAAACTACTCTAGAATCAAGTAACTATGCAAGGATTCTGCCTGTGAAAATCTTGTAGTCAAACGTTGAACTCATTCTAAAAACACATGTCAATATCCACTTGTGCACGGAAACCTGCTGTGTGTCTCTCTATGGGCTTATTTTAATCCGTCCCCGGATTAAATTAAGATACTCCTATGTTTATCGCTTGATTCTCCTTAAGTAAACAAATTACAGAAAAATCCTCGCAGGTGGGAGATCCTCCTGCTAGTCGTATAGTTGGTATATATTTAACCATTTGGTTCTTGAGGATTGTTCAAGTGTCCCAATCAGTCAGCTAACCTTAAGTATCACACATGTTGTGTATAAGATAGCAGTCATAAAGTTAACTGTCTTATAATACGTTATATACAACGCAATGGAAGAAAAAAATGGCATTGGATAGAATGATGTAAGTTAAAAACAGAGAAAATATCAAAATTGCAAAAATGAACAGGGACATGAACTAACATTTCTTAATTTTTAACAATGCAAGCATAGTATGCGATTATTTTGGACTCTAAAACTAAAATTTCTATTTCTGGTTTTAATTTATATTTCCTTATTGTGAAGAGAGTCAAAATTTTTGTTTGCCAAACGGGATTCTAACACTGTCTAACAGCAAGCTTGGATAAAGACTGTGGCCTTACCTCTAGCTAGGTTGGATTTGGAGTATGGGTGTTTGTGCTTTGGTCTTTTGTGAGAGGATGTTTGTGTTGGCGTGTTAGGTCGAATGTATTTCTTCATGGTCATGCAAAGTTTTTCAATTTTCTATCAGAACTCTCATATGCAGATTAACAAAGATCTGTAAAATGGAGATAAATTACCAAAGAATTGCAACCTCTTTCTTACTTTGGGAGATAAAGCGATCATGCATCGACAACTTTTCGTGGAATTCGCATGGCACACATAGTATGAATGATGATTGAATTGTACTCTTTAGAGTGTCCTAGCTGATAGATTACAGCTCTAATGACATTGCAGTGTATTGGGTGGGCGTGTTGGTTGTGGTATTTACATACTCTCATGGACAGTTAAGCTTAATGCGTCAATTTGCTACTTTGGGCGACACGATCATGTTCCAAAAATGGTTAGCAATGTGTGATCAGAATTATTTGACACAGCACTAGATAAAAACTGTCCTCACGTTCACAATTACTTCGAAAATGATTGTGTATTATGAATTTAACCTTGATGCGTTATAAAATTGAGATATATCTAACTGTGCCTAATCAACATCAGTTCATTTACATTTGAAGGCATCGATTACCGATCTGTATCATGTACTGATCAGAGACAGGTAATGGGTTGATTGGTTGATTGGTGAGTTGGTTGGTTGGTTGGTTGGTTGGTTGGTTGGTGGTTGGATCGCATTTGCGGTGGGGTAGTGGTTCATGGTTGCTATCTTGAGGGAGCGTCTGGTAAAGAGCTTTTGGCCTTGCGTTGTCAGTTCAAATCGCAAGTAGTGGGGTCAGTTTACAGTGTTCTTCTCTTTCATCGGTGATTAAATTAGAGCAGTGAGTTGAGTGTTGTGCTAGCAGCACTATCATGGCAGGATCTTTAGGTAACTGATCTAGCTCTGTGGTATCGGCTCTGGTGTAGTGCTGTCCTTAATTCTAGTTGCGAGTCGATTTGAATTGTATATAGATTCACTATGTGTCATACATTTATTGGTTGATTTGGTTGGTTAGTGGTTGGTTGGTTGGTTTGGTATGGTCAAGGACCTTGATATGTTTGAACTTTGGTTTAAGGCTTGATGAGCATTAGGTTGGCTAGTTTTGAGATTGAGTAGATTTTGTTAATTGGATTTCGAAAGTTCCAGTTCACCTTGGTTTAGTTTGTTGGTTGGTTGTTTCGTCGGTTTATGAGTTTAGTGAGAGATATTGGTAGCTCTTGGTTGGTATTATAGGTCGTAGTTGGTTTGAGGGATTGGTTACATACATCAATCTTGTAGTTTTGTTGGTTGGTGAGTGGTTGGTTGGAAGTCGGTATTAGTTGATTGTGTTATGATGGTAATGGTTACTAAATAAGTTGATGTAGTGCTAGCCTGTTTGTTTGGGTCGGTCGGAGTCCAGCGAGAGGTATTGGGTTTTGATTGTTTTGAACTGTGGGATGTTATTGTGAAATGTATTTGGTTGGCTTTGGTTGTGATGTGTCTATGAGATTGGTTAGGAGGGTTTAAGTGTGGTATGGGACCTCTTGTCGGTTTGGGGTTTTGAAGCGGGTTGGGTTGGCTTGGGCAAACTACGTTGACTAGGGTGGGTTGGTTGGTAACTGGTTGGCTTGCGCGGTTTGGTTGGTGGTTTTTATGACGGTGGGTGCTTGAGGTGAGGTTGGTCTGGGTCGTGGGACTGTATTGATTATTGGGTTGCGCTATTGGAGTGTTGGACATGTATATACGGATGTAGAGTGGTGTCTCTAGGTTTCGGAACTTGGTCAGATGGTTGGGTTCGATAGGAATTTTAAAACTTGTTGTATGGTCTGTGTACCTTGCTTCGATGTCAGTTGGTTGGTGTTGGTTGCTTGGATTTTGTGTTTGGATTGTTGCGATAATGGTTGGTTAGGTTGGTTGGTTGTTTGGTGGTATGGGTTGGTTTGGTGGGTTATTTGGTTATGGGGAGTGGTGGGTGGTGTGCGTGGTGGTTATGGTTGGCTTGGTTGGTTGTTTGGTTGGCTTGTTGGTATTTGGTTGTTGTTGTGAGTGGTGTGGGGTTGGTTGGTTGGTTTTTGTTGGTTGAATTGTTATTGGTTGATATCTGGTTGAATATATTGGTGGCTCAATTTCAGGTTTAGTTTTGCGATATTGTTGTGAGTTTGGTTTGGTTGTTAGTTTGTGGTGGTGTATTTGTGTTGGTCTTGATGGTTTGGTGGCGTATGGTTGGTTGGCTGGTTGATTGTGGGTTGCGGTAGGTGTGGTGTTGCTGGGCTAATGGGGTATGAGTATTGGTGGTATGATTGATTGGTTGGTTGGTGACCTTTAGGTGGTATCCAATATGTTGGTGTTGTTTGGCTTTGTGATTCGGCTTTGGTTGAAGGGTGAAGGTTGTGGTTGGTTTTGTGGGTTTGCGTAGGTGTTATGGGTGGCGGTATATGATGTGGTGGCTCTTGAATTGGTAGTCCAATCTAAGATTTGTATGGTTGGTTGTCTCGGACGCCTGGTATCGGATGAATTTGCATTGGAGCTTTGGTGGTACAATAGGGCAAAATTCTGGGACAGAAGATAGTCTGTGTTGCTACCTGTGGTGTCGCGTTGTGTGCCTTCAGGTGCCAAGGGTCTGTGTAAGCACGCTTCACGACAAATGCTGGCCCGATTCGTTTGTTGGACAGTTGATGAGAATATATAATAGTTTTACTCTATACCGTGAGTGTCATGCTTAATCTAGTAGTGTTTAAACATAAGGAGACGTACCAGAGCTTAACTCAAAACCAGTTGATCAGGTGGTGCACTTTATCCAGGTACCATTACGTAATAATTTTGAAGAACATGGAGGCATTAACCAATAAGGTAGAGTTAATTTATTGTGCCAAAGTCAACGAGATCTGTCAACTCTATTAACATGCTAATTCATTTGACTTGGACATTCGTTTGCGCCCTCAAATATATTTTCACCTTACCATCTTTGGTCATAGCAATAAATATTAATGTTGATCTCAAGTTTAAACTCTACTGCAAATGGCTCTGTATCAAACGAGCTTTATGTATTATAGAATCTGAATTTTAAACAACATTCGTGTTGGTCATCCAGGCAATAAAAGACAAAATGTCTGAGACAGAAAGAGATATTAGAGCTTATCTTTGGTTTGATAGAGAGAAAGGCTTTAAGGTTATGATAAAAACGGATTAATGGTATTAAGGGAAATAAGATAAAAAACTACAACTTGTAGGTCAGGGTCCGTCTCTTGTGCATGCTATATATCCGGTACAACCAACTTCGTTGTCAATAATAAGCATTTGCTGAACAACTTGGAAGTCGCAATGATCAATATACGTACTGAATCGAAGTAATATGAGTGTTTACAACTTTCTGCACTGTCACAAAATCGTTACGCATTAAAAACTAATATAATGTTCATTTTTCTGCATTTTAGAAAAAATGCAAACTGAACTCAATCGTACACCGCTGTACGGAATTGTCCGGTACAATTAACGTAATGGCGCAAGATGGTGAAAATGTTACGGCGTAACTCCAGACATCATGCGATTCGAGACTCCTGTTAATACAGGTATAAATCCTAGCAAGGAGCTGGCCACCTATGAGCTTGACAGGAATTCTGATTGTGACGTATCTATGTTATCCGTAGTTGTTTTCGGATTTAAAAGGAGACATAGAATTAGTTGAGATTAAAATCGTCAGTGGTCTGCGTGTAATACGCGAGCGAATGAAAAGTGTGCAGTGATCAACGATTATTTTAAGGGTTGAAGGAAAGCATAATAAGAAAATTTTTAGGGGAGACATGATAACAGTATTGATGCCGTGAGCATAATATGGTGGAAAGATTAAGGTTGGTTTTCTTTTCTTCTGTATTTTAATCTCTATGAGGACTAAGAATCTCGTAGGAAATGTATATTGGTCGTTTACACTTCTTAGACTAACACAATCTATCGCTAATCCATTGTAAGCTATTTGAATTTCATTTGTGTACACGATAAGTGCCTTGTAAATTCGGTTTTTCTTAATTTAGTTCTAGAACTATTGTATGAGAGGCATTATCTTTAGGCCAAGTAATTCTGAGTGGCTATGTACTATTGCAAAGTGCGCAAAATTTAATTCCTTTAGAACATTTATTTCGTTTCAGTTCTTTTGCTGGTTAAAATTACGTATCGTAAGAGAATCTTTCCTTTTTTGATCAATTTTGACGGTTAAATCACTGTCCAATACTTGTGTTGTTGAAAAGAGACCATGTTACAACTCACTATCACTAAAATAAGTGCATACTAGACTAATCGCGTAGATCTATTTACACTCAACACTATGGAGAGAATGACGAACTCAAGTCGAGGAATGGAGTACTGACGTAAGCATGAGCTGGGGCATGAGTTTGTGGTTACTATATTCTTGTTCTTTCCAAATAATATAGTTGGGAAGCAAGTAATAACTGGTTTTTTGGTGTGTAAGCGCACATAGTACACAATGTCCCTTCATCGTTGCCCGGACAGATAGACGTTTCGATGTCAACAAACAGAATGATGCAACGGATTATACGAGACACAAACAAATCTGAATGGCAATACCCACATTCTGTCACGAGTGGGATGCTACATAAGATTCATGTTTGTACAAAAGAGAGAAAATAAAGAATAATTAGTCACATTTTCGTAGAAAAAAATATTTACGCTAAGATTTCTGGCTCTTTCCTGGTATTGAGTCTTATTCACATATCTTCTCTTATATACTTCTCCTCTATCGGTTACATCATCCTCTTCTTCTTCTTATACAGTGTCTTTTGTCTCGTATACTTTTATACTTCTTCTTCACCCTTCTTCCTTTCATTTGGCTATCATGTGAACTTCCGCGGTCATTCTACTCCTTAAGCTTTCTCATTACCCGTTATACGGTTCCTAATCATTGTGGAGCTTTCAATTATTAAAAACTTGTTCAAACTTTGACTATCTGAGTTACTTAGTCACTTGTTCAATATCTTGGCTACAAATACTAACACCCTACACTTATAGCTTCAAAAGTTGTAAATGGCAAGGTATTCATGAATGACACTCATATTTCTACTCCTTCTTCCGGTTGGATATTCATTTAATTACTATCTTCATATTATTATCTCTAGCTTACACTAGTATAAGTTTTTATTATTAGGTTAGTGATTAATCGTGTGCTATGTTGCATTTTATGCTCATGTCAAATTTTTGAATGCTCGTGATCACGTGTTTAAACTTAGAATGTGTTATATAGAGCATGTCTTATAAACTAATCTATCATTATTGCAAATTAATTGAATTTATCTCAGGAAGGGAGCTCTCTTTACTTTCAGATATGTACCGCTTTGTACTCATCAGAAGGCATCTATCCTGTGTATTGAAGTTGCTTTCGAGTTCACACATTACTGGAGGATACACTGGAGCACATTTTTGCTTGTAACTGTTAGGACTATAAGTGTTTTAGACGCCACGAGCATTATTACTACTATGTGGAGAATATCGATTCGAGATCTTGGGAGGCAACTCGCGTTAAGTTCCTAAATTGTCTAAGTACACAACGTAGAAACGTGAATTAAAAGAACCTCTGTTAAAACTGGGGCAATCGACAATATAATGTAAAGGTTGAATTGAGGAGAGCGAGATCGAATAACTATCAAGACATCTTCAATCACTCATTGCAAAAAGAATGATAATCGCGCCTGAATTTTTTTTTCTCTCAATTTTTACAGTAATATCTCAGAACCGCATTTCCATGACAAAGATAGAATTTGTGAAAAACAGCTTTGCACTTTACTTGTTTGCAATGCTAACTGTTCAATACACTTAAGTTATTATACTAAGTAATATGGAATAGAAATCAAATCCCTTTCAGGTAACTTTTTTGAAATACCTTCTAAGATTTTATTCTCGTCTCAGTTAATGAACAATACAATGATCTTGTATACTGCTTGGTATTTTTATCCCAATTTAATACCCTAATATCATATTTCATCATTATTTGGTTGAGTAAAGTATACAGATAAGCCCATAAGTGTGATTTAGTGATGATGATTAGCAAGTTTATAATTAGTATAGTGTTATGATGTAAATATTATGAATACGACAGTTACGCAAACAGAGATATGTAAATCTTGGTACTCTAATAGGTATAAACAAAATCAAATCATATTTTTATTACTAATGCTTATAGTATGATAGAAACTTATTATATAAGAGTTATATTTATTTATAATAGAAGTAATGTTCTATAGTAAATTAAATTTACATTGGACTAAGTTCTTAACCCAAGTGACAAGTAAGTTTAATTAGTCTGTGCATATATAAAATATTAAGTGTCAAGATTTTTGATTGTTTGTGTATGAGTAAAATAAACATATTAACTTGACAGTTTTTATAAGATGCATTACTTTGATTTGAAAATTTTATATTTATGTCAATAACACAAGATAATATTGTTATGTTTTGATCACATTATGAGTTGTGAGTATTTGATTCTTCTCTTGTCTAGTTGTGAAAGCATAGAATTTGTTAAAGTGAGGAATAGCCATACCACATGTGTTATCATATGATTATAGAGTACGGAAACTCAATTCAGGCACACTTCTATATCTATGTCTTTATAAGTGTATTCTGGACACAAATAGACATACAAACAAAATTTATTCAAGAAGATCAACATTCTCTTATTGTGCTCGTATTATGCGATATCGGCTTTGTGATTTGTATTTTTAGGAATTCCTTCTTCCTTTATAACCTTAACCTCCCTATATATTCTTGGTGAGGGGGGTTTGTGGAGACCTGGAGAAGATAAAATAGGAATCAAAAAATATCCGAGGTCTACGAGCTATAAATTAAATTTGTTTAACCATATCAGATTATACTTTACATTATGTCTGAAGATAAAGTTATGTTCTCTTAACATGTAAATGAGAAGTTCCATGATTGTGTTGCAGACTTTGGACAGCATACCAAGACAAACTACTTTGCTGCTAAAATAGTTAATTTATCTGTATGAAGTAGTTCATATTACATGTGTAAGTGTATATGGGTCGGTGGATAACAGTACGCGTATTTACATCTACGATCCATCTAACCATCGACTTTTAATCCCATTGTGTCCACAGCTACTCACCGCGATTACAGCTAAATGGGAATTCGATTTCTGTCTAAGCGAGCACTGCGAGGTTGAGCGGTTGGAGGTCCGAGCAAATGTGTACGGATTCATATCTATAATTGGGGATCGAACGGGTATATCTGGGACAGATAAGAATGACTGAAATGTTTGTGGTTAATCTATGTACCTCTTTCTGTTTTTTTTCCCACATTATAATTCTTATATGAACTGAGCTCATCTTTTCACAGAGCTTTCACTTCTTGCTTTATATATGTTTATGACTGTTTCTCATTCTGTGAAATCTTGTTAATCCTCAGTGTTGGCAGATTTCTAGAGTCCAGCCAATGAATTTCCACTATCATAGGTTGGATCAAGGACAAAAGATGGCGCACAGATTCATGCAGTCTGTATGGCAAAATTGGGTCGAGTGATGTTGAAACACTGCAATACATTGACGTATTCCTAAAGAAAAACCCAGTTAAAGCTCTGTTCACAAATGAACATTAAAGTTTATGAGAGAGCGAATTATTTTATTTATAATTTTTGTATTTATTATATTCTAGAACAGTCGTCATTGTATCACAATCTAGTAAAATGTCATTACAATGAGCCAAGTGAAGAGAAATTTTTGTATGAATCTTATGTATGTCTGCGGAGTGAGATAGGAGTATGCTGAATGTGTCAGTATGGGTATTTTTGTTCTACAAAATTTAGTTGTATATTGGGTGAATAGTGGAATAATCATTCGCCCGTGGAACCAGAAAAAATTGAAGCATTGCATCACAAAACTAATCTCAACTCTTACATACAAGCGAAGTACAGCTGTATGGAAATGAGTGTGTATTGTGTGGTGTTAGGCCAATTTATATTGGGCATCTATATTGAGGGTCACCATTAAGAGTACAAAAGGCTTTCAAGGTTAGCATGTGTGTTTAGTAATTATTGTCGGCGTTTCCCAATTGGCGATGATGTAAAAGAGTACACGAAGACGTAGGATATTTTGATTCGATTGTAATATACCACCATTATACATTTCTATCTGAATAATGGGCTTCAAGGGAGGCTCAGAGACTAGATCGTATAACCAATCGTAGTTACTTATTTACTATTCCAAATCATTGTGCTTATTATTATAGATGTCAGATCTTTAGGACTGGACTCAGTATTGAAATAAATAATTGAATCAACTCATAGATCCAGGAGATGCATTTATCTGTATTACACTTTGTAAGTAGGCGTCTAGTCTGTAATATTCTACACTTCTCTCCCCAAAAAGTTCAGATGGTCATTTGTTACATTATCATTATGAGGAAATAATATTATCAATAATACAGTAACACGGAAACGGAAAAAAGTATCTTAGTATTCAAGATGTTATACCAGCTCATCACTGTATGAACATCAGGAGTTCTTTGAGCCATACTCACATCCATGATGAAGTGTCATTTATAACCAATGTAACTTAAATCCTTTTAACCCTTAAGATGCTCATTGATGACACTGGAAAAATAGTAATGTCAATTAATTAGCGTGCAATTCTGTGTCCTATACATACTTTATGTGTAAGTTCACAAGTGCAGAGCTATCATTAAAAGTAATAAAAAAAACTACAGGAACAGTTGTACACAGAAGATCCTATGTTGCATCGCGAGTATCTTTGAGCGTCGTAAAGGGCAATAAGTCAAAGGCTAATAATACAAATAACAAAAAATCCCTCCACTTCACAATAACGATATGAAACACCAAATATAGGTAGAATTTTATATATTACAAACTTGAAGAAGTTTACTGACACACATCATTTCAAGCTTATGGGTGCTATGGGGGATTTTCGGGGGGCGTGGGATCTCAGACCACCGAGAAACGCGTCCTTAGTTTTTTTAAGCCACATGTGCTGTATTGTTTTATCGCTTAATAACATACATAGATGTCATTATCACAAGAGAGAAACTGGACCAGCGATTACTCATGCAAATACTTGGCCATCTCTATCTACTGTACAGAACTACCATCCTGCCCCAATAAAAACATGTTCCCATCAAAGCCAGCAATGAAGTTTCATTACTACTTTCGAAGTTACTCGACTCATAATCAGTTTGAGGCTCTCAATTCGCAATATGATATCTTCGTAGTAAGAATATGTAAATCTCAAACTCAAACAATTGCGGGTGTGGGTATATGTCTCGTTCTTACAAAATACAAATGATGACCTAGGTGTTGTTTGTCGTTGATGGGGAACTGTAGTGCTGATTAGGATATATATTCCATCCTTTTTTGCATGTTAGTTTGCTCGTGTTTTAGTTAGAAATTGTGGTGCGCATGAGAGTAGCCTCACGCGCATGGGGATTGCTCACGCGATGAGGACAAATACTTGCACCTTACTCAGCTGCACAAAATATCTAAGTGATATTTTGGACATGTTTTTCACATGCTCGCGAAATTACTTTTAAAGTATGGCATTATGCAAATTTTTATCGAAAATATTGTGAAAAATGTACGCATTAGTTAGTTTTCATAATAAAGACCTTCGATAGGAGGTATTTCATGATCGGATTCAAACCTCCGAGTTAGAATGACTCGGGCCCCCGTGCGAGAATGAGGGCGCTAATTAGCCGGATTCTAGTAAGGAGTAGTAGAGTAGTATAGTAGAAAGTAGTGAGTCAGTAGTAGTAGTAGTAGTATGTAAGTATAGTAGTAGTAGTGAGTAGTAGTAGTCAGTAGAGTAGTGTTGTTGTTGTTGTTTGTTGTTGTTGTTGTTGTTTGTTCGTGTGTTGTTTGTTTTGTTGAAATAGTAGTAGCAGAAGAAGTAGTAAATAGTAGTAGTAGTAGTCAGATACAGACAACAACCAGACACACAGAGAATAGGCTAGATAATAAATAATAGATTAGGATAGATAGATATGACTACGCAACTTAAGACTAGATACGATAGAACTAACGATAGATAGGATAGATAGATAGATAGATAGATGAAATAAATAGAATATGTAGAGATGAAACAAATGGGTGTGATCAGGTTATCTCATTCTCAGTGAGTGAATAATTTCGTGACCAGGTCATGTGGACAAAACTTGAACGCAACCAATATCGCGTACTCATACCCGCCGATCGCCAAAATAGGATATCAGAATTGAGTGGTGGTGGGTATCGTTAATCTCTCGGATATCCTCCTTAATATTCCTCAATTTAAATTCATCCTGTCTTCATCATGTGGTCACTCAATAATGATTGAAGTCCTTTGTATGGAGACAAGCTAGAAATGGGCTAATGAAAATGTGTACTGTCATGCTAATATTAATCCTCTTGATAGTTATCCTTATCCTTACACTATTGATTCTCATCATGAGGATGAGACCATCTTGTGGTGAGTGCTTTGGCAAGGACTTCATCATTAAAAGTGTCGAAACAGCTCTTACTAAAGGATTAAATTCCACATCAAGGTTGCATCCAAACTATCTTGTCTACGGAATTTGCGGTAACACGTTAAACTTATGTTTGAGAGGTATGAACATACAAGAGGATATCATACAAGTAGCTCATTATACAATTAAATTCAAGAGACCATCCCATTTCTTAATATCATGAATGCTTTAACCCAATAAATCGCGTGTATACTATTGGAGATATTGGGCACAGTTGAGATAATCTAAACTTAAAGGCGCATCTTATAGGGCCGGGCTCTGGTCACAGTATAATTAACTTAGAGTTATTACGACTACCTGCGATCAATAGATGAGATCGCCTGCTTAGATGCTGAACGAGACTCCACGTCGGCCAGTTATGCGACACAATAGAGCAGAAATGAGTCTCGCGCCATTCGACGCGTATTATCGATGCAAAAAACCATGGGACCTATCTTGGTAACAACGCCTGATATTGCCAATTATGTTTGCAGAGAGAATTTTTAAGAAAATCATCGTCGGTATTCGAGATTACGCACGAGCACTTACTCAATTGAATTATTTCTTTATTCACACTCGCTCCAATGTATGTTGTCGCTGACAGATACTACGGCAGAGAAATAGAGAAGTAGCACGAAGAACAGATGTACTCAGAAGCTCTCGAATTCGTGAAGAGCTGATTTTACCCACCTTCCGCGCGAGAGCTTAGGCGTGGGAGCTATGTAGATGGGCGATTACCTAACGGCCTAATGGTACACAAACGGGCGCTTAGCTGCGACTGCAGTGCAGGTATTGCGTACTGATACTTGCGATGAATGGTAGCTAATCGTACCGATTATTCTGCTCTACAGAACGTCGTGCGTTCAAACTGTTTCAAACAACGCTAAAACTGGTTAATTCTGATAAATAAACTAGAGCCATGGTTGGTGGTACGATATAGTAAGAGAACTGAATATTAAGCACAAGAATAATATTATGCAGGTTATGATGAGGAAAAAGAGAGAGTGTGGAAATGGGAGGATAGACTGTAGTTAACAACGCTGAACAAAGGAAGAGATATGTATATCGAGGTATATAAGAACGTGTTGTACAGCTCAATAAGAAGAAGTATGACACAGAAGAAAAGAAGAAGAAGAAGAAGAAGAGATTAGCTATGTAAAAGTACAGAATGTTACCACGTATCTAGCATGAGGACACAAACAAGAAGAAGACATAAGTAAGAAAAGGATAGACGCAATAAGAAACGAAGAAGAACGAAAGTACGGATGTATCACAGTTAACAGTGTAAGCGAAGCTTAAGGATATGTGCGAGACGGAGATGGGCGCACGAGAGAAAGAAGAAGAAGAGAGAGAAAAGAGAGATATGAAGAAGACTGAGAAGAAGAGAGAGAAGAAGCAGAAGGAAAGTAAAAGAAGAAAGAGATGACTTGCATGATGAGTGCATGAGGATAGAGTGATGATGATCGATGATGGAACGTAGCACAGATGGGGGAGAAAAAGAAAGAAGAGAGGAGAGAGAGACCGAGAGCGCCAGCACAATATTATTTCCCAAGCTTTAAAAATCCACAATCTATCGATCAGTCTCTTACGGTCTAGGTTCTTACGAGCTTTATTATCGTTCATATCTAATTAACTATTATATATCATACATTACAATTTCTTGCGTGACGTTTTAGCATAGTGTTTGTGCTTTCTTTTGCGCATGTTAACAAAAGTGTGCCAATCATCGACATCTTTATTCCGCACAATCATAACTCAATCGAATTCTTCACTTCTCTTTTCCACACGAATTAATTACTGGTGACAAAGGTACTCCATTATAACTTCTTGTCTGAAGGCCGTTCAAGCGTCGACTCCTTCGCTAGAAACTTTGCAATGATCGTATAGACGCGTACTTTACACAGCACAACTCTCTCATACATGACTAATAACCGCGTTCCATTCGTCTTTCAGCTTTCATTAAATAACCAAACTCATATCACCAATCAGCAGCGGGCGTTTCAGATATCCGATTGAATT
>JZLH01S0103596.1:362-22956 GCA_001188425.1 Eucidaris tribuloides
CCTCAAGAACAAGAAAGTGATCGGCATAGCAGCTGGTCGATTTCACACCGTCATCTACACCAACGAAGCCGTCTACACCCTGGGTCTCAATGCTGGTCAGCTGGGTAAGGATACCATCATCAGCATATTAGGACAACTCCCCTAAAGGACAATTCCCCCAGAGGACAACTCCCCCAAAGGAACACTCCCCTGAGGACAACTCCCTCAAGGACAACTCCCTCTAGGAAGACCTCTCCCTAACAACTTCCCCAGAGAACAACTCCCCTAAAGGACAACTCCCTCAGAGGTATACTCACTAGAGGACAACTCCCCTAACAACTTCCCCAGAGAACAACTCCCCTAAAGGACAACTCCCTCAGAGGTATACTCACTAGAGGACAACTCCCCAGATGACTACTTTCCAAAGGACAACTCAAGATTTATTTTAAACTGGAAACATTGTTAAACTCCTCCAGGAGAGTTCTCCTTGGGGGAGTTGTCCTCTGTGGAAACTGTCCTCTGGGGAAGTTGTCTTCTGGGGAGTTTTCCTTGGGGTGAGTGTCCTCTGAGGGAGTTGTCCTCCAGGGGAGTTCTTCTTCAGGGAATTGTCAGTTTTGAGTTGGGCCTGATTTGGAGTTTACGTGGCATCAAATATATGAATTACAAACTTTGAAACCTGTACAAAAATCACAATTTTTTTGTGATAAATGAGCAATTATTGACCTCTAGAATCAGTTCTATGTGTCTGACTGAAGTGAATTATATGTATCAGAACGTGCAGGATACTTGAGAGAAAAAAGTCATGAAGTTTGAACATGAAATTTCAATTGGTCTAGTTGCACATCGAAAAAACGAAAGGGGGGGGGAGTAAATTCTACCCCCCCCCCATGGGATTAGGGTTAAACGTGATGAAATGCTTGGTTTTTATTGATGATAACGGTATTCTTCCTTTTAGGTCACAATAAAGGAGAGACTCACATTGCCTCCCCTCGTCAGGTGACCTCACTCTATCATTCCAACATCGTCATCAAGAATGTCATAACCAGTGATGCTGCCACTGTGTGTTTGACGCAGGACAGTGATATCTACGTCTTGCATGAATACCAGTGCCGGAAGGTTGCCTCCAAGTAAGATGTTTGCTCCATATGCTCATGCTATAGTTATTTTCATTTGGATATTTCTTTTGAATCAATCAATTTATTTGTGTATTTATGCATATATATATTTACCTCAAAGTCCAGTGACAAGATTGGGAGAACAAAGAGGAATTGTTTAACTGTGAAATTTTGACAACAGAAACCTTCAACAAAGTACTTGATTGTATTAATTTATTTATTTATTTCACAATATTTTACCAGGTTGCCCAGTCAGATTCGGGTCTGATCTTCCATGGGGACCTGGCATAAAATCTATTAAAAATAACATGTGTTAACAATTTCAGAAATATATTAAATAACAAATGTGCATCAGAGCTTACAGCAAAGTAATGCATGAGATATACTATGATACAATAAGCACATAAATTAAATGTAATTAAACTAAATATGAACAACAAAAGAATAGCATTAATGATATTTCAATATAATTACATAAACATAAACTCATTTGTGGATAAGAGACCTATATTTGCCACTTCAGCAAATAACTGGGGAATATTTGTGAGCCTTATAAGAAAAATACCAGTTCATAAGCCAGAAATGGGTTTTGATTATTGTTGTTGTGCTATGGTATGATGTAGGCATATGCTCTATTTAATTTGAAGTAATTTGATAAAATGTAGCTTTGTTTATATCATTAATTCTCTCTCCTCTAAATTTCTCAATCCCAGTAGTTAATCTCAAATGTCATCCTGTTCAAGAATCAGATCAATATACAGCATGTTCTTTGTCTCACAGTCAGTTATCAGTCAAGCAGCTGTCCGTCATCGGTGGCCATCTTAACGCCGAGATGGCAGAGGGCGTGCTCTGTAAGCAGGGTGGAGAAGAACTCCATCTCGTGGCTCTGCACACTAGTGGGAAGGTAAGGGTTGGAGTCAGGCCAGGTTAGCAATTTTTTGTGGGCCCGGGTGGGTGCCGGGTTAGAAAGCCAAATTGCAAAACCTGGTAATATGAACTCGGTTAAAAATGAAATAAATGACTGATCAAAAACCTATGCCGGTCATTTTCATCATGATTGTAGTACAAAATCGTGCAAGAAACCATTGTCAAAGCGAGTCAGTTTTTGTATTGTTTTCTTTCCACAATCAAGTGAGATATCATTCCCAAAACGGTCAATATTTTTATGATCAAAATTGGGATGTGTAAGAGGCTTTTAATTCCTACTGGGTCTCGGGGGCCAGGCCAACACTTTGTAAGAATTTTGACCAAATTTCCCTGGCTGTCCGAGCCAGGCTATAGCTTCTGGGAGCTAGCCTTAGAAAGTAAGCAGTACCCCCTCAATGGAAAACTCCTTTATTGCCAGGGATTCCAAGTCAACTATCCTAGAAATTACAGAAAACTCTTGTATTGCCAAGTATTTCCAAATCAACTATCCTAGAAATAATGGAAAACTCTTGTATTGCTGGTGTTTCCAAATCAACTATCCTAGAAATTAAGGAAAACACTTGTATTGCCAGGGTTTCCAAGTCAACTATCCTAGAAATTACAGAAAATGCTTGTATTGCCAGGGTTTCCAAGTCAACTATCCTAGAAATTACGGAAAACTCTTGTATTGCCAAGGTTTCCAAGTCAACTATCCTAGAAATTATGGAAAACTCTTGTATTGCCAAGGTTTCCAAGTCAACTATCCTTGAAATTATGGAAAACTCTTGTATTGCCAGTGTTTCCAAGTCAACTATCCTAGAAATTATGGAAAACTCTTGTATTGCCAGGGTTTCCAAGTCAACTATCCTAGAAATTACGGAAAACTCTTGTATTGCCAGGGTTTCCAAGTTAACTATCCTAGAAATTACGGAAAACTCTTGTATTGCCAGGGTTTCCAAGTCAACTATCCTAGAAATTACAGAAAACTCTTGTATTGCCAGGGTTTCCAAGTTAACTGTCCTAGAAATTACAGAAAACTCTTGTATTGCCAAGGTTTCCAAGTTAACTATCCTAGAAATTATGGAAAGCTCTTGTATTGCCAGGGTTTCCAAGTCTACCCTAGAAATTGCCAGTGTTTCCAAGTTAACTATCCTAGAAATTACAGAAAACTCTTGTATTGCAAGGGTTTCCAAGTCAACTACCCTAGAAATTGCCAGGGTTTCCAAGTTAACTATCCTAGAAATAACGGAAAACTCTTGTATTGCCAGTGTTTCCAAGTCAACTATCCTAGAAATTACGGAAAACTTTTGTATTGCCAGTGTTTCCAAGTCAACTATCCTAGAAATTATGGAAAACTCTTGTATTGCCGGTGTTTCCAAGTCAACTATCCTAGAAATTACGGAAAACTCTTGTATTGCCAGGGTTTCCAAGTCAACTGTCCTTGAAATTACGGAAAACTCTTGTATTGCCGGTGTTTCCAAGTCAACTATCCTAGAAATTACGGAAAACTCTTGTATTGCCAGGGTTTCCAAGTTAACTATCCTAGAAATTACAGAAAACATACGTCGTTACATACCATGGCTAAATTGTGATTGCTGCATTGATTGCAATTGCAGCGATTAGAGTACTGATTGTAAACCAAAGAAAAAGTCTTCAGAGACCACATAATTACAATTCAAATTTATAGTGAAGATGCAAGGCCATGTTTATGCATGTGCTTTCAATCAACTGTGCACTAGATGGATCGCACAGCTGCAACATTTACACATGCCGCAGTACCACTTTGCTAATCTCTATTTTGCCAGCCCCTAATCCCCCTCGTGCCAGGTTTATTTGGAGACTGTAAAATGCATGGTATTACTGCAGAAATTAATGGAAGCACACATGACATTTGTGTTTCTTGTGTTCAGGTTTACAGCTGGCGGGGCAGCGAACCGTATTGGCGGCGCTGTGTTTGGAACCATCGACGACCCATGGCCATGGACCAGGTGGCTCTCAGTGAGCAGAATATGATCTTCATCACTCCCGAAGGAGAGGGGTTTGTGGGAAAGTTTGTGAAATCAAAGAAATCTCAAGGTAATGTATATCCTTCTCTCCTTCTCCAGCAAAAATATAAATGAAATAAGACAGAAAAATTAAAGATGAAATAAAAAATATTGAATATTTGATAATAAAGATATGAACACCAAACCTTCTTTGTATTGCCAATTCTCTCTGTAAACCTTTCATTTATTAAAAAATATTAAAATAAAATATAAACATGTTATTTACTTACAAAAAGTCATAAAGACTCAACAAATCATAA
Source organism: Eucidaris tribuloides (assembly GCA_001188425.1). Lineage (NCBI taxonomy): Eukaryota > Metazoa > Echinodermata > Echinoidea > Cidaroida > Cidaridae > Eucidaris > Eucidaris tribuloides. The sequence goes on from JZLH01S0103596.1 coordinate 4,668, forward strand.
TTACCCTTATTTATATACAATAGTTGAACAAGTTCATATTTTAAAAATCAGAGGGTGAAATATGGAAGGTAGTTTGTTTCAATATGATTTTGTACAACTAAGCATTTTAGAGTTTTAATTTTGTTAAAGGTAAATTACATGATGGGGGTAGTCCTCAACTTTGGGGTAAAACTATTGTAGAATCAAGAAAACTAGGCAAGGATTTTACTGTGAAAATTTCATGAATTTAGTGAAAAGTTGACTCATTTAAAAATAACTTCCATCAGTATGCCCTGTGACAGACAAATCTGTTGTGTAGCTTTCTATGGGATCTAATTCTATCGGGTCTTGAGAGAAACAAAATGCTTGTATGTTCATGCTTGATTCTTCTTAAGTAAACAAATTCCAGATAAATCCTTCCAGCTAGGAGATACACTCCAGCTGGTGTATCCATTGGTATATCTTCCAACCAGTTGGGTTCGAGAGGCATTTTTTATTTCTCCCAATCATGTCATTGCCCTTTAAAATACAGAGAGTGATATATGAAACATCTATTACATCAAGTCTTTAATTACAATTAAACTAACCTGTTGGAGACTAAGAACGAGGTATCTTGGGCTGCAGTCAATGGAGAATGCATCAAATATTACATTCCAATCAAATCGTCTCCAATGAGTTAACACACTTTTAATGAGAATTACTCTTCTCTACATGGTAGTATTCTCTACTGGTAAAAATGTTCTTTACATTGTCTCTCTTGCTCTCTTTATCATTCCCATTTTCATAATCGCGATCCTCTACCAGACTTGGCAATCAAAAGTTCTTCCCAGATGGACAAAGCCTCTCGCGACAAGACAGATGGTAAGAGTGACCAGCCGGTCAGTCTACAACGTTTACCGGTCATCCACAGGGCCACAGGAGTGGCCTGTGACCCTCAAGGAAATAACTTTGTCGTCCTTCAGTCAGATCCAAGAACAAAGTAAGAATAGATTTAGTTATATGTCTGTCTTCTTAAAGATTTCGATTCTGTTTGTTTTATGAGATAGGGCTTGGTATGGGCTTGCAAACTTCAACACAGACTTTGGAAGTTCATTAATTATGCTAATTGATGCAAATTTGTAATAAAAACCACTAAAAATACTACTACTCTTTTATTTCCATGCAGATAAAGATTCTGTTTGTTTCACCTGATAGGTCTTGGTAGGGGCTTTCAAATTTCCACTCAGAATTTTGCAATTCATTAAGTATACTAATTTATGCACATAGTTACAAAATCAATGAAAAATGACAAAAAAGCCTGAAAGCCTGAAGTGGCATCATTTTGAAATACATTCTGTGTAAATTGCAAAATGCTGGCAATATATTAAATATTGCTAAACTTTCTTGTTTTTTTTTTCAGTTTGACAGATTTACCAGAGGTCAGCGCTTCTGAAATGAATAGTCAATTTACTCAGCTGATGGTGGATGCTGATACGACTGATACCATACATGATGTATTGTTGAAGGTACTTTGGAACAGACATCTTTGTTACTTTGAGAGATTGATACTCAGTATAACATATTAACCCTAAAAAGGCTGGGGGGGGCGGAATCCGCCCCCCCCCCAGACATTTCGCGCAATATGTCTGCAACGCGAAAAGCAATTGCCGCAGCGTTTCATGACTTTTTTCTCTCGAGTCTCGCGCATCTTTTAAGACAAATTTGCAGGGACGTCCGGGTTACGCGTTACCGAGTTAGTAAAGTTTTGTAACTGTGTCATGTCAGCCGTCCCAAAATTCGCTCAGAAACTGATTTTGTGTAAATTTTCAATAAAATTGTGTTTTCAGCCAAATTATTAAATTGATGATTATTTTTTGAACTTTTCTAGGTTGAATAATAATTTTGTGCTGTTTTATTGAAGAAAAAGTTCCCCGCAAATTTATGAAAACAATGAGAAAACAAAAGTCGAAAAAAGAAATACTAGTATTCACAAACAATAATAAATAGGAAATTCATTGATTCCGGATTTTTTTATCAAGTAATTTGTAAGAGAACTCTTAAAAGAGAGTCTTAACAAAAATTAGCGTTTTTTGAGCTTTAATTAATGATTTTACACGTTAATTATTTTTTATGCATAAATTAGCATAATTAATTAATAGAAAATTAATCGGGTATTTAATATTACAGTCTGTACATATACTGTGATGGACAGCTGGCGTGCCGATTTTCGGCGCGGTCGACGTCCGGATTCTCAGGGGGCGAAATCCACCCCCCACCCAATTAGGGCATAGCCAAAAAAGCCCAGCCTGATTAGGGTTAAGGACAAACAATAATTAATCTGAAGTATCAAAAATAATTTTTTTATTAACTTGCTAATTTGACAAAGTCATCCATCATGTTTGATTTAAAACAAATTTTAAAGTAGTGAAGACATTGCCAATTTAATGAAGATCAAGGAAGTTTTATGTACCCATGCCAAACAAGGTTCAAATGAGGTATGTTTGATTTACATTTCGACAACAGTGCATATTGTATTCTTGGTTTTGTCACAGCAGAATAGAGTTTAGTTTCATAATTCATTGAATTTGTATTCTTGGTTTTAAATTAATCTCAGCATCAGAAAGAAAGAGCTATGAACTAATGCACATGTTTAAGCCACTGAATAATATGCTTCCCTGTAATATAAACAATATTTTGCCCTACATTCAATAGCACATGAGATTTTTAACTATTTCTTTGCCATGTTCACCAAATTCCGCACATCAACAAATTCAAGGAAAGACAGTAGGAATTACTTATCCTTCCTAATCCCAGTACTCAGTACAGTACCATTATTACAGATCCAGAACGTCATCCTCACCTCTATGCATGAAAGAGGTGTGTCTGAATTGCAAAGAGTGGAAATTTAGTATGAATCCTGAATTGAATCCAAAGTTCACTTTAAAAATGTGGCAAAGAAAGTTTAAACCAAAATATTGCACATGATAAAGTAAAGTTTTAAGCCATTGCATTGCATCCAAATGCCCTGTGACAAGAGTGTTAGATTAATCTGAAATTCCATTTCTCAGAAAAGCTAGGAAGCATCAGTTCAATTCTCTTTAATTAGGTAAACCAATTACTTTGTCTTCGTATTTCATTTTCATGATTAGGTTGGCAACCATCGCTTTGCAGCACACAAGTACATTCTCTCCGTTGGCAGCGAATATTTCAGCAAACTCTTTATGGAGTCGGATGAGGACAGTGTTGCCACAACAGAAAACAACGGGAAACAATTCCACCCTCCCCTGATCTCCGTCGACGACAGGACCACTGCCATAGACCTAACCGATGTCATCGACCACAACATATTCCGGCTGCTGTTGCAGTACATCTACACCAACACCTGTGACGTCTTTCGGGCCGACTTCACCTTCAGCAATGGCCCTACAACACAGAACGGTCCTCCCGTAGATATCACCACTTCCGATCCCATCTCAGATGCCACGTATGGCATGGAGGAGTTGACAATCAATGAGAGAAATCGACACCAGTCTGCCTACTCGGTGCTTAGGGAACACAGGGAGAAGCAGCAGAAGGAGGGTGGGGCGGACAAGAAGAAGAAGAAGAATCGAAAGAAGTCGAAGGGAGGAGAGACGGATGTGAAGGACGAGGAGGATGGACCACTGTGGGTGGCTAAGAAGATCAGAGAAGAGGCCAAGAAATTTGGCATCAAGGCTCTGGCGAAAAGGTAAGTATCAATAGTTTTATGAATTTGGTTTCGTAATCGCTTGTGATAAATAAGTTCAGTTGGAATCAAGTTTAGATGTGATGGTGGATACTGTAGTTGAGTGTCATCAGTTAATGTCACGGACGGACAGTTCCAAAAATGCCCATTATTGAAGGCCTAAGGAAAGTTTAGCATTACTCAGTACCTCTAGTGATAGCCTCCATAATAAATCATGTAGTGACCCTTCATATCTTGTCACTTTTTTTCCTTAGCTCTTCAATGATGGTCATCTTTTTAAAATGTCCGTCTGTGACATTAATTGATCACACTCAGTTACTCAAGTACTGATAATTAAGTACTTTAATATGATGGCAGTGGTAATGATGATAATGATAATAATGCTGAGTTTTATTCGTGTTCAGCAATTTTAAAAAAACATCCTTAACTTCACAAAAAGGTAAAGCAGAGTAGATAAAATATGAACAGGTTTAGTTGAATAAATTAAGGACAATCTGTCAACTTTTTACAAAATTCAAGGTTCAGAGTTAAATCTCAAACAAGTTTGTCGTCGCCGTTCTACTCATTGCTGAGTACTCATGACCCCAATGATGAAGGCTCTCCATTCATGATGACACTGAGATTTTGAGTAGCAGCGGTATACTGACATGTTACCTATAGAAACAATGCCATCAGTCCACCTGAGTCTTTGCCTTCCTCTGTTTCTCTTTCCTTCTATTTTTCCAAGTATGATAGCTTTCTCCAGATTTTGGCCATCTATTCTCACAACGTGACCAAAATATTGAAGCTTTTGCTTCAGTACTGACTACTGTGTTGAAGAGTGGACGTCTATCCCCAATATTATGTTGAATGCTTTCATTTGATTTTTTTGGCTGTTCATGGGATGCAGAGCAGCTTTCTCCAGCACCAAATTTCAAGAGCTCAAACAATTTACTTTATGACAAGTTTGAAAGCTGTTATTTACTTTAAAAAGTGTCCAAAACTATGACACTCAAACTAAATGATAAAGGTTTTCAGAAAATTGTCACTCGTATCAAAAGTTTCATACTTTGACCCATATTGTCATCCATAGAAGTGCAAAACCTCAGTCTTAATCCGTTGGAGATTAATAGTGAGATATCTCTGGCAGGGGTCTATGGAGAATGGATGTTACATTGAAATCAAATTATCTCCAGTGGATTAAACATATGGAAGTCAGAAAATATAAGAATTAATGGATTCATTCTATGTTTCACTTAAATGTCCTATTAATGTTTGATATGCAGATTGGAGAATGTGAAGTGTCTGGATGGCCGACTGGTCAACTTTGGTCCAGCCAGCGGACCGCTGTGCTTTGATAGGGGTCAGTTCCTTAACCTGAGTGACGTGGTCCTCAAGTCCGAGGAAGGAACCTTGTTCCCTTGCCACAAATGTGTCCTGGTGGCCAGGCTTGATTACTTTCAGAGTATGCTGGGATGTGGCTGGATGGAGGTAAGACTATGTTCTTGTTTTTATGCCTCCGCAACGAAGTTGCCGGAGGCATCATGTTTTCGGGTTGTCCGTCCGTGCGTCCGTCTGTCCGTCCGTCCGTCCGTCCGTCCTTCCGTCGGTCGTCCGTCCGTTCGTCCGTCCGTCCGTTACCGGATCTCGTTACCGCAGAAACTGAGAACCCCGATCGGATTTTCGATGTAACCTAGACAAATCGTATATGAGCCACCAAATGAACTGATTAATTTTGGAGCTGAAGGTTCAAAGCGTCAAGGTCACCGGCCTTAAATATGTTTTTGATTTGGGCTGTTACCGCGATACTTGAGAGCGGCTGGTCGGATTGTCATGTATTGGTGAAGTATGTCTTATTGAGCACCAATGAACTGATTAGATTTTGAGGCTGAACTGGTCAAAGTCAAAGGTCACCGGCCTAAATATGTCTGATTTGCGCTCGTTACGCGATAACTTGAACCGCCCAATCGGATTTTGATGTAACTAGGGACCAAGTACGTGTACTATGAGCCACCAATGAACTGATTAGATTTTGGAGCTGAAAGGTCAAGTCAAAGTCACCGGCGCCTTAAATATGTCTGATTGGCTCGTTACTGCCAGATAACATGGATGGTGCGTCGGATTGTTGATGTAACTGGGTCACAGTATGTATTATGTCAGGGCACAATGAACTGATAGGATATTTGGGCTGAAGGTCAAAAGGTCAAAGGTCCACCGCGGCCTTAAATATGTCTGATTTGGGCTCGTTACCGCGATAACTTGAGAGCGCTGCGGATTTTGTCATGTAACTTGGGTGAAGTATGTATTATGCAGGACCCAATGAACTGATTAGATTTTGGAGGTAAGTCAAAGTCAAAGGCACCGCGGCTTAAATATGTCTTGATTGGGCTCGTTACGCGATAACTTGAGAGCGGGCTGGTCGTTGTGATGATAACTGCGGGTGAAGTATGTATTTATGAGGCACCAATGAGACTGATTGATTTTGCGGGCTGAAAGGTCACAAGGTCACCGCGGCCTAAAATATGTCTGATTGGGCTCGTTACCGCGATAACTGAGACGGCCAGTTGAATTTTCATGTAAACGTTGGTGAAGTATTATTATGGGGCGCACGATAAACTGATTAGATATTTGCGATTTCAAAGGTCAAAAGGTCGTAAGTCATCGGCCTTAAATATGTCTGATTTGGGCCTCCTTTACGCGATAACTGCAGAGCGGCTGTCGGATGTGATAATTGGGTAGTATATATCTATAGGCACAATAAACTGATATTAGATTTTGAGCTGAACAGTGCTCAAGGGTCACCGAGCCTAAAAATATGTACTGATTTGGGCTCGTTACCATGATAACTGAGAACGGCCTGTCAGATATTTATGTTATTTGGGTGAAGTCTGATAGCGGCCACCAATAAACTGATTTTAATTTTGGAGCTCAAAGTGTCACCTGGGCCTTAAATATGTCTGTTTGGCTCGATTACTGTGATAACTTGATGTATGACTTTTCCGATTTTGATTAACTGGGAGAAGTATCTTAATAAGGCCCCAATTACTGATTAGATTTTGGAGTTCAAAGGTCAAAAGGTCGAAGGTCACCGGACCTTAAATATGTCTGATTTGGGCTCGTTACCGCGATAACTTGAGAGCGGCTTAAATTGGATTTTACTGTAACTTGGTCAAAGGTCACATGGGCTTGTCATTATGCTTATTCATCTAATTGGTCTTGCTACCATGGTAACTTGAAGCTTTTCAAATTACATCAATAGGATGGGAGTGCAGGCTGCGGAGGCATACCCATCGACTGCACGCAGTCGAACTGCTCTAGTTTTTTTCTCTTTCTTGTTCTTCCTTCTACTCCAACCCCTCCTAAAAGCTACAGGCTGACAATGACCACAGTTTTGAAAAGTGAGCTACATACTCGTGCATGCTCTAAGTGTCTTTGCTAAGGTCTAAAAATAAGCCCTGAAAAAATTGTATTTCAAGGTGATTATTTAGTGCTTTAAAACGTGAAAATCTGTGAGTACTCATGTTGACCGGATTCATCATACCCATTTCCTCCCATAGACTTATTTTGTGTAGATCTAGTCTATTTTATACTGTACTGCAGTGGAAATTGTTCATTCATGCATATCTTGCCAATGGCAGCATAACTTTCCAAACTTTTCTGTCTAGGGTGTTTATATGTCCATTTAAGCACTACTATGTAGCTCAGAAATCACAGTTTGACAATTTTTTTTAATTCCAAGATCCACAATGTTGCCTATGTCTTTAAATATATTATTTTTTTTTCACTTTGTATGGACTAAAAGCTCAGAGCCCTCTCCTCCTCTTCCTCCTCCTCCTCCTCCTCTTCCTCCTGCTTTTCCTCCTCTCTCTCATTATTCCCCTTCTTTTACTCACTGACACAACTCTTTCTTTACTTCCTGAGCAATATGAAATAACCCTTCTTTTACTTCCTGAACAATGTGAAAAGACCAGTGTTATAGTCGAGTCACCACCTTCCGAGGCTGAGACTGAGTCCGAGTCACCAACTTACGAAATGATGCAATATTTTAGGGCCCAGTTTTAATCTTTTAAATTTACTCTGAAATCCTACAAACAACTAATTGAACACAATCAACCAAGCAATCATTGTCACAAGATTATGAGGCCAAGGCCAAGGACTGCCGACCTTGAGTCCTCCAAAACTGGAAACAACCCCTTTTTTTACTCCCTGAGCAAATCAACCCTTCTGGTTACTGCCTGAAAAAGGGGTAAAATAAGCTTTCTTGCACTCTTTGCCTTATGAAGAAAAAACCCTTACGTCCAGCGTAAGAAATAACCCAGGGCGACAGGCGATTTAGCCCTTGGCAAAGCCCAAATCGCCCCCTAAAATCCCCCAAACCCAATTCTTTGGGGCAACCATTTCCTTCAGAATCGCCCTCAGATTTGCTACGAAAAATTTCATCTTTTTTTTTTCATTATGGCATTGAAACAAAAATGAATTAAATGGTTGCTTTTATGGATGAAGCACCGGCTAAAATATCAGCAATGTTTCATTGCATTCTTCAAATTCTGATGTGCAACGAAAAAGTAGCCCCAGTGGAAGAAAAATAGCCCCCCCCCCCAAAAAAAAATAATAAAAATAGCCCCAAGTCTCTAATAAAAATTGCCCTTTAAAAATAAAAATTAATTCCTACCCTGCTTACGTCATTTCCTTCTCCGCAGGCTTCCACCAAGGAGCCGTTACAGATGGCCATGCCTGCCGCAGTGCTGCATGTCGTCCTAGAGTACCTGTACTTGGACAACGCGCCCATGTTAGAAGGATGTCAAGATTTAGAGCTACTGTGTAACACTCTGACCATCGCTGACCAGCTGTTTATTACCAGATTAAAGGACATGTGTGAAATGGCCATCGCCGATTTGAGTAAGGCTCTCTTGAAATATCGTTCAATTTTGTTGTTGTCTGGCAGGGGTGTAGCCGGAATTTTCTGAGTAGTGGAAAATTTTGCTGCTGCCCAGACCATGCGAGCAGAGCGCAGTGACTTCATGGCGCGGTTGACTAGACGGCTGATTATGATCAATTCACTTCTAAGCATGTGATATTGTACATTTTAACAGTTACATTATAATAAGAAGTCATGATAAGGTAGTATTCATGACCATTATATGAGCCTGATGATGTTGGTTTACTTGAAAATGTTCTCATTTTTTAAGGAAAAAAAATCATTGGTAATGAAAAGTAGTGCTGGGCGGGAGGCTGGTCTTTCGCCTGGAGTGCTGGGGGAAACTTTGGGTAGTGGGCGGCCCCGCCCGGCATAGCGACAACCCTGTTGTCTGTTATGTGATTCTGCCAGGGGGCTAAATGATACCTCAACATCATTACCAGTAAATTACACTAAAGATTATACAGTGCCACAAGGCGGCGCATGGCGGTGCCACTGTAACAATGGTCACGAACACTTCATTTCGCAATCTACAGTGCATCTCAAAAAAAATGGTCCAATCGGGAGAAAAATATTTAAGGTATGTAATCTTCTCAAAAGGTATGTGTATTTGGTATTATATTAAAGCAGAATAAATTTAATTTCATTCAATTTGCTTTTATAAGTCAAAAGTTATGATTAATTTTGTGCAGTCGAGCAAAATCACATTTGACCCACTTGTGTGTATTGGTCATAATGACAACTGAATTGGTGGTATTGTTACTTACAGAACTAATGAAAACTGAATTACAAAAATCAATAATAAAACAAGTAATAAATGCATTTTTTTCTTTTAATTTGTTATTTCTGATTATCTACTAAATAAAAAATCAAATACAAATAACCCTTACTTGGCACTGAAATGATATTGCACATGTTCATGTCTTCTGTGTGCCAGACTGCGTTCACACTGACATCATGATGATCAGCGCAACTCATTCATTTTAGCCCTTTTGTCAAAGTTATGTACCTCCTTTGTACTGCAAATGATAGGAAATCAGAAATGAACAACCTGAAAAATCTATTCTTTCAGCTAAATTGAACGATTGCAAACAATACTTTTCAGACTATCATTGTGGTTTCTTAGTTAAACAATATGCAGAACTGCATGCACATGTACAGCACATACAGTATACTGGGACAAACGCAATTTTGCGTCATTGCAGAAAATTCAATATATCTCAGGATTGACACAACCAAATGAAATGAAATAAATTGCACTATAAAGGATGGACTTTCAGCTTTATGACAATACCCAACTTGACTAGGATGTACGTGTTTTTCATATATTAAAAAAATAATTTCTGATTGGACCATTTTTTTTTTGAGACACACTGTATGTGCATTCGGATGATCATTCGCTCAGAGCGCCCAGCACACATATTGTGCGAAGTGTACAGCACTCATTACTTTTTTTTAGCTGTGCAGAGTCAGCAATTTGTACACTGTATGTACTTAGTAATGATGTCTACATGATCTTGCAACACTGTTGCAATAGAATTTGTCACATTTTATGGATCTGGCTTTGACATTTTTGGTTGGAAACCTTGTCAAGTCCCACTTTTACACTTACGGGATATGTGAAGAGTAGGATATATCATGAATATGTCACATAGAAAAAAACATCAATGCAATAGTTTCAGGTAAGCGAGACAGTGTTAAGGGGCATATGTTAATTTGAAATTGATGGTTAGTTTGGTCTACGGTCTATAGCTATAGATACTTGTCGACAATAATTGTTGATAATTATCTCTACCGGTAAGGATTTTCTCAATGATATTTCAAAAGAGAATTTCTCAATGACAACAGCACTTATATAATGTACATGATCCTCTTTATAAGTGTTCATTTATTCTCATCCTGTCCACCTGTAGTCACCCTGAGGAATGTGTCCGAGTTGCTTCAGTTTGCCAGCGTCTACCAGGCCCACCAGCTGAAGGCTACCTGTCATCAGTTTGTTGCCCTCAACCTGGCCTGTCTGATCGAAGCTGGAAGTCTGGAGTCCTTGGATGAAGACGTATTGGAAGACTTATCCACTTCTTATAAACCAGATGGTAACGGACTAGGACCCAACCCTCCCCCCTCCCTTTCCCCTTCCCCTCCCCTCCCCTCCCCACTCCCTCAACCTGGCCTGTCTGATTGAATTTAGGAGTCTGTACCCCCTGGAGAAAGACGTCGAGGAGGAATTACAAATGGTGTACAAACAGATGGTAAGGATAGGAACCCCCCTCCCTTCCCCTGCCCACTCCCCCTTCTCCATCCCTCCCTCTCCCTTCCTCCCCACTCCCTCTCCTCCCTTACTCCCTCCCCTTCCCTGCTTCCTTAAGCTGGCTTCTCTGATTGAAACTAGGGATCTAGACTCCATTGGTGAACATAACTGGGAAGAATACCTTCCTCTGATACCGTCAAACCTCTATAATTATGTGCATTCAGAGAATAAGAGCAAAAGAGTAGTAAAATTGGAGCAAACTTGGCTGAACCATTCAAGGGATATGAATGTTCAAAGTTTATTAAATCCTTATTCTTAAATTGGCAACTTTGCCATGTTTTGTGATGATAGTGTGGAGAATTCCCCATTGATTTCCTGCTCAAATTTTCACTGTTTCCATTTTTCCATCAAAAATCAATTCCCGCTTGCTTGTTGTTTCAGCAGTGTATAACAGCAAATATGGTTCTGCATACTTTTGCGAAAGAATTGAAGCACCCTCACAACTGACAGCTCAGAAAAATGAAAAATTTGTTTGCAAAACTTTGTGTGTAGTCATGTGATCACTCATTGTCTTTACCATCACATTCTTACATCATCTTATCCCTCAGCTACCGTACAAGAGATTCATCACGCCGTCCTTGGACAAACCGGACATCAGTCACATCGACCCGTATCCCCCGGCTGACGGCACATCGTCCCTCGACGCAGATTCCTCTGCGACCTCCTTAGAACCGAAATCCAGCAACAGCGCCACCACCACCGACTTCGATTCCCTGGCCAGGAAGGCAAAGGCCAGGAGAAAAGGACGAAGACGCACAAGCAGCACCGGAAAACATTCGGGGATGTCCATCAGCGAAAGCGGAGAAGATTTGGCAACCGCGACCTGCTCTGAAGAGTTCAGATCGGCGTCACGGTCAGGTTCGTGCAGTGAGGTCACATCTTCGTCGGTATCTCAGTCACGCTCTAGCGCCGACTTGCTGTCATCCTCTGTGACACCGTCAACAACACCGTCATGTTCGGGGGACCCGGCATCTGATGAGAATACATCCACTACACCGCCGAGAAGCAAACACCAGGCAGATGCTAGCATTGTGAGTCTTAATTGACCTTTTACCAGTCTGAGCACGTCAGCCAGTCAGCTTGGTCATGTCAATGAACGGCTGAAATAGATAAACACAGAAACGTATAATCTGTCATGCTTAACCCCTTCTTTGCCATGTTCACAAATTCACACCAATCAATAAGTGCACTAAGAACAATGAAAAGGGATTTACTAATCCAAATTTACTCATTACTCATTGAAAGAAGTGTATCTATTTTTGACAATTAAATAAGAATCCTGAATAGTATGACAAGTTTACTTTAAAAATGTGGCAAATAAAGACGGAACCCTCACAGCGCGACAAATCCAGGTGTACTCCATTGACGTTGTGCATAATTTGCGTATTTTAAGACTAAGAGTTAGAGGGGAAGGTACTCAATTTGACATTGTGTCATTTTCTATAATTTTATTTTAAAAACATGATCACAATTACAAGATAAGGATGGCAAAACATCACTGGATTAGAATTATAGGATTAGTTAGGGTGCTACATGTTTATACCTTGTTAATCTGCTTGAAGTGAATAAAATAGCAAAAGCTAAGCTGCCCAAGCTCAACATTACTAAAACCCTATTGGTGTGGTGTTGTCATTTTGAAAACTGAGCAAAAATGGTTTGGTGTGCAATTAAAAAACTCAGCCTTTAAGGATGGGGAAACAGAATTCAGGTAAACTATGTCAATTTTTATTATACCTAACAGTTATGAAATAAACTAAATAATAAAATAATAATAATAAACTAGACTTTAATTCATCACTAAGACGAATTGGTGATCCGCGTATTCGCTGCGATCATTTGATCTAAAGAAATTGTGACAAAGTATTGTTGCTTGCTCAAAATTGCCCCTTTGACCTCAAATACTCTTATCAAACATGAATTAAAAGATCGATGTGCGCGTATATGTTCGTCGTGACGCCCGCACACATACGGTTAGCACCTTTAACCTTAAGTTAATGTGTACCAAGTTTTGTCAGCTTACTTGTCTCCAGTCATGAAATATGGACAAAACTTGCTTTTTCTTTGTGACGTTATAGATAATGTCCCAACAACTTGGCATGCACAATGATGCCTGAAATCTTATCTATGCATCTTAAGCTATCAGAATAAGCAACAAAAAGTTGGGGTCACCGTTAATTCTATAGAGTTATGAGTGATTTAAAAATGCTCGTCAATCACTACGTGCATGCGCGTGCATTTACATTTTTCGGGCTTGTTAGCGAAATTTTGGGTCCAGGTGGTCGGGAAAGAGTTCTGATTGATGTAAAATTCAGTCAGACGTCCAAAACCATCAAAAAAACAGTGGTATATGGTCGGGAAAGGGATGAGCGCGAAAAAACATGGGCATACGCGCGTGAACCAAAATGCTCCAAATGACCTGAAACATATATTACTGTTAACAAAAAGGCATTTGGAGCATTTTAGAATTTTGACGCGCCCGTACACCCCCGTGGAGATGCGCGCGCGCACACATGGTTAGGTCCAGCAGATGACCCTTGACCTCGACATGACTTTTACCAAGTTTGGTTCTTTTATTCGACTGAAGGCTTGAGATATTGCAAATATAGGTTAACTCTAGCTTTTTCGTAAATGATGTCATAGATGACGTCACAGATGTTCATCGACATTGACAGGATAACCTTGCTGAGGTATTGACACGAGATATAACTATGCTAAGTTACAAAACTATTGCACTCATTGTTCTTGAGATATCTTGTACACAAAAAGTGACCAGAAAGAAACACGAATAAAGAAGAAAACAATTCTGACAAAATCTATGGTGATCCGCGTAATAATTTCTGAATACGCTAATATTTGTTCAAAACTAGTATCAGATAATGTAGTTTTTTGCCAAGCCTTTTTTTTTTTTGGCAATTAAGTTTTTCTTACATTTAGGTATCACTATTTCCTTGTAATATTTGACACAATTGTAACCTTTCAACTATTTTTTTCCAGTTTTTTCTTTTAACTAGGTAAATCTGTATTAATTAAAGATCTTTGTATGATTGTATTTCCAATTTCATTAACCCAGAAGTCCCATGCAGAAGATCAGCCAGCCAAGAAAGAGACGACCAAGCCCATAGAAGTTGAGATACCAGGTATCCAGACCCAGAAAAACGGACCAACTGCTTCAGCCAGGGACACGAATGCTACAATGGCGGCCAGTCCAGTCGCTAAATCTTGGACATGGAAAAAGTAAGGCGCTATCTTGATCATTATACTCCCGCCAAACAAAGTTTGAAGGGGTGGGAATCAGAATGTGTGTTCGGTCAGTCCATTGCAAATCTTGCATATCAAACTACTTCCCCAGTTTGTGAGCAGTGCTCTTGAAAATTGGCACACACATTGGTCTTGAGGTGAAGATGTGGAAGACATATTTTTACAATGTGTCGGAAACTGTGTGGCCGAGGTCTTGACATATTATTGCAATAAATCAGGGACGTGATGGGCCTGGGGTATTTATCACCTTCAGTGATTTCAAGTTTGTTGTAAAGCAATCTCTATTTTTGTGCAGATAGACCATTTTACTATCGAAAATGAGAAAAAATTACCAAGGGCCGTATTCTTAAAATTGTTTTAACTTTCCTTCGAACTTTTCTTCTAACTCCCCGAGTTAGAATAATCTTAAAATCTCTCCTAACTGTATTCGGAAAAATTGATCTAGGATAATTTTAGCCGAGTATTGGCGGGAAACAACAAAGATGACCCCGCCCATGACACACCCACATTTTCTTGCTTCTGCCAATTAGGACAAGTGTTAATTGGAAAGTTAGCCAATCACGTCTGCCTTTACAATGTAAACAATTGCGCGTCGGAGGAATGCAGCTCGTATCGACAGCGCATTGAACGCGCACAACATTGTGTGTATACTGTGTACGTGGCCAAGTGAATGAATGCATGAATGAATGAATAAATGAATTTAACTTTCACCTAGATATAGGAAAAACCTATACAATTAATGATATCAATGATAGTTATTCCACACGAAACAAAGTATGAAAAAAATAAAATAAAGTATTAATAAAAAATTAAACAGAAAAACCCATGCAAATGAATGACGCGGGTGAATGACACACAAACACTCACAATGCGCCCGATCGAGCAAGGAGTTGTACTCGCTAAAGTGGCAGCATTGTATGCTCATTCCAAGCACAAGCTTTTGCAAGTTTAGCTAATCGGTTCAATAGAAAATGAAACCAATTAACCTAATTTACACTTGTCGGATATAATCAAAGGTCTAGATGAAGGAAACGCCAAATTTGTTACAGGCTACCATCCTTACCCTCGCTGTTGAAGAGCTTGTGAGGTGTTCTAAATTTTCTTCTAACTTCATTTTTAGAATACAAAAACTGTTCTAACTCTGAAATCCGCGTATATGCAAATTTTTCTTCTAGAAGAAAAGTTAGAAGAGATTTTGTTGTAGGGGGATTTTCAGAATGCGAAACTGTTGTAACTGTATGACTTAGAACAGAATTCCTTGTAAAACAATTTTCAGAATACGGTCTCAAGATAGCAGATTTTTATCTCGAAAAAGAAGCATCAACGGAAAATTTTGACTGCATTAATTGAAAAAGCACCATCATATCACCCAAGAAGTGCATTTATCATAAAAAATCAAAATGTTGAGTTAAGACTGTTTTACCGCCACAGAGCCGAATTGCTACAATGTGCAATAGATGCGTGCATTGAGTCTAATCAATTCTTTACTTAACTTTTTTGTTCCTATTACCGTAAACCTCCATGTGCATTGTTTAAGTGATTAAGAGATTGGTAGGATTAATTCTCATTCTTTCATTTCAATTTTAGCCCAGCAAGCCCAGTCACTGACCTACGAGATATCATGCAGTCGCAGTCCCAAGCTACCAGCAGAGGAGCCGGGAATCCCTCGATCCCCACCTCCCCTCCCAAATCTACATCAGCAGCAGTGGTAGCAGCAGCAACCAAGTCCCCTGTAGTGTCCCCCACCCTCTCCCCCACCCAGAGGCCATCATCACGAGGCTCCACCCCCATAGGGAAGAAGTCCCAGAAGCAACGTAAGAAGGAGCTGCAGGCAGCCCTGTCGGGGGTGGGGGACCAGAAGAAGGGTGGGGAGAATACGGCAGGGGGTGGGGCAGCAGAGAAGAGCCCCGTGTGCCCATGGTGAGTTTTGTTGGAAATGTGGAATGCATTTTTTTTTGAGGTGGGGGGTGTGTGGGGAGGCTATATAACCCTATGCAGTGTGCAGTGGTTGGCAGCAGACCCATCCAACTAGTTTTAGAGCCCACAAGTAAACAGCATTTTGTTATGGCAGAAAATTCTCAAGACATAATATTTTTTGCTGAATGTCATCCGCCTGTTTTTTTTTGTTTTTTTTGGGGGGGGGGTTGTTGTTGTCATCAAACCAGTCTAATGAAGCGAGGAGATTAAAACAGAATGTTTACTCTGAATGTTTGGATTGTTTGCTAGATGTTGTTTTCTAGACTAAAATTGGGATTGAAATTAATAGTGTGGTTTACAATATAAAAAAATGGCATTTTTGTTCTTCAGAACTACCATTCCATACTTGTGTCACGCGAGTCACGCATGCTGTGTCTTACGAGTCACATGTCAGGGTATAGATGATTGATTTACTTGATCAAGTATTGGATTCATTTCCAATATTTTCCAGGTTTTGATTTATACCCTTGTTTACGACTTGTGTGACATGAAACATGTGTGACTCGCGTGACATTTACGTGGAATGGCTGCTGAATGTTTTGACAATTTGCTTAATTTTCTTTTTGGATTAAAGTTTGGATTGAAATTAAAAGTTACATTTGGAGGCATGTTTCTGCATTTTTACTAGTACTGTAGAGATATGATTTTGTCTGTTCTGTTTACAATCAAATGGGCGCCAGAGACATTGTATAACATTAGCGCCTTTCTGATTCTCAACAAACATTGAGATAACTCTCTTCTGCCTCCCAACATGCAATCTGTATTTTGATAAATTCAAGTGCCAACGGTTATGAAGTTATAGCCCCTACTATGTTATACCCAGATTATGCAGAAATTTTCACAAAGCATTCACTGTTCTGTATTAAGCACTTCTTACTTCATTGTTGGGTTGAGTGCTCCCCTGAGACACAATTTGCCAATTATCACCACTACCTCTATTTTGTCCCTACCCCACCCCAGGGCCAATATGACATCTCCCCGCCCCACCCAGGTATCATTTCGTGATCTTCAGGCCCAGGAAGAAAGGATCGGATCGGAGACGACTTTGTTGGCCTCCTCCCCTCCAGAACGAAGAACGTATGCAGCTGCGAGGAAAATAAGGTGAGGTTTTATCCCTTTTTGATTTATTTCTCTCTCAATGTGTTGGGGCAATTTTCTGCCACAAATAGTATTTTAATCAAAGTTAAACAAATAAAAATTATGACAGTACTCATTTCTTCTCTCACTTTTACATGGTAGAAGAACATGCCTCATTAGATCACTCATTCTAGTTTTCACCCAAACACCCAAACACCAGGGTAATAGTAGTGTAAAGCACTTAGAGATGATGTATTTCATATTAGGTGCTATATACATCGAAGCTGTTACTATTATTCAAGGTAAAATATTGTTTTTTGCTTCACAACTATGGCTTACTGTTTAATTTTGTGGATAACAAAGGAATTACTTAAAGAGAATACACAGTACTGGTTGAGTACTTGCAGAACAACATAATTGTAATATCAGCTGCTTTCAAACCTTCTGTGAACAGATGGTATTCTGAAAATGTCACTATAGTATAGGAGAGAGTAGTTGAAAACAACAGAACACTTCATTTTTGACAAATCTGCTACACAACTCCCCACTGCTGACAAAGTACTAACACAGAAATCAATACGTGCGACTGGTTAATTGTTGATGTACACACTTTAGCATTGGAATGGGAACTACATATGGAAAACTTCACCTGTTCAAACTGCCAATCCCTCAACTTTTTATTGCATATGAAGTGAATTAGTCCCACATTATAGTGCAAATGTAATATACTCTCACCTGGAAACCAATGAAATGTGAAATTTTGATGAAAGATTTTCCATCATCAACCAGTACTGTGTATTCTCTTTAAAATCTGTCGTCATACCAAAATCTCTGTGTAAATACTTGAAATATACTTAAGCATTTTCTGCAGCAAAATGACATAAAATGGTACGCAGAAACTTAAAAATCAAAAACAGTTTTGGATCTTCATGGTCGGTTAGCGTTCGATTAGCCTTTTCAATACAGCACAATTTCAAATTGACAACAAATACTCTTGTTGGAGATGGATAAAAATGTTATCTCAATGTGCATGTGAAATGAATTATATTTGGATTAGATGAATAATCCCTTTCATTCATAATAAAAATGT
>JZLH01S0103596.1:28153-39725 GCA_001188425.1 Eucidaris tribuloides
TTTCAGACGAGGTATAACTCATATAACTTTTTTTTGTCTTTGATTTTTTTAAAAATTAATTAATGAAAAATGTCGGGGGGGACCCCCGACATTTTTGACCATATTTTACATTACAGCATCCAAAGGGTTAAAAATGTTATATGAGTAATACCTCATCTGAAAGAGCTGCGTCTGCTCCTTCAGATGAGGTATAACACATGACATACCTTAAAGCCTTTTCAACCCTTTAGATGCTATAATGTAAAATTTTGGGGGTGTTCCCACGAGATTTTTCATTAATTAATAAAAAAAACTAAAGACATTCAGAATCTATTATTGCAGGGTTATGACATTGGGGCATAAAGCTTTCAAATAACAAAAAATCCCCAAAACTAAACTTGGGCTTTAATTATTGTCATTGCTAAAAAAAGTTGAAATTTGAAATCCCCCTCTCCCCACTCTTAATAAATATTTTACTGTTTCATCACATTTTATCTTTTTCTCAACATGTATCTTTACATTTATATCACTGTAAAAGTACTTAACACTCTTACAAACACTTTTCTGTAACACTTTATAAACACTTGAACATGTTTATCTAGAAATCATAAACACTTTTAGTTAGAAATTCTGTGTATCTTGTGTATCACCTTTGATATCAAAAGTTCATGTTTATTTTTGGAACACTTCATAAAAACTTGAACATGTTTCATAAACACGTTTAGGTGTTTACGTGGAATGAAAATCATAAATGCATCAACAAACATTTTTTGTGAAGATGTAAACACTTCAGTGTTTGTGTTCATGAAAAAATATTTGACATTTTGTTATGATTTTCAACACCTAAACGTGTTTACAATTTCAAATTAAACTTGTTGAAGTGTTTATGAAGTCTTCCAAAAATAACCATAAACTTTTGATATCATGTAGATGATACACAGAATTTCTAACTAAAAGTGTTTATAAAGTGTTACAGGAAAGTGTTAAGTACTTTGACAGTGTATAGAAAATCTATCAAAAATGCTAACAAATTAGGGGAAAAAAATTAAGCTTAAAAAATCAAGGGGAGGGGGTCAGCCCCTCCACGAAAAAAAATGATGGGGGGGGGGTCATTTTTCCCCACACCGGATCACCACCTATACCACCAAGAGGTAAATCTGTAGACATTAAAAACTTCATAAATATATTATCCTCTCAGAAATGTATAATTACAATTCCCAAACACTGTAGCTGGTGAGCTGGACACCACACCTGGCATCTTCCAACCCCACAGGCCAGGGTATAAATTCAGTGACTGAAAGGGTCATGAAGCTACGTTTCCAGCTGTTAAGTTTGCCACTTTTTGACCTAATATCCCTTTAAAAAGTCCACTTATAATATCACAAATATAATTTCTGACACTCCTATGATATTTTCAGGGTCAGATTTTTTATTTTTAAGTGCAGAAAATTATCAACAATATCGTTAGTCTTGGAATTCCCGATTTTTACATACACCATTTAACACATGTGGGACTAAGCAATCTCTAGTCGGCTATTTAGCGAACTTTTGGGAGGTGGCTGTAATATATTTTCTGTTGATTTTAAGCATTCTCCTTACCTTTACTGGTACT
Source organism: Eucidaris tribuloides (assembly GCA_001188425.1). Taxonomy (NCBI): domain Eukaryota; kingdom Metazoa; phylum Echinodermata; class Echinoidea; order Cidaroida; family Cidaridae; genus Eucidaris; species Eucidaris tribuloides. Next base: position 29,745 of record JZLH01S0103596.1, read on the forward strand.
CTCAGTCACTTCTTACTGAATCCTTTCTGTTAATTTTTCAATCCTTGCCGCAATTTTTCACGATGTTTGTGTTTTTCCTGAACTGATTAGAGTCCTCCCAAATCTCTCTGGTAGATCCTCCTTCAAGATCAAAGCTGCTGTGTGCGGCTCTCATTCCCGTCCGCTCATTTTGCGACTTTGGAGATCGCATTATGAGCCAAAAAATGTCGATGTTTTAGCCAGCGTTTCCTCCGTAAAAACAACCATTTAGTTCATTTTTGTTTCAATACAATATTAGTATTTTATGGCCCATTATGTAGGTTTGCTTTACAAATTTTTGCTTGCCCGATTCGGGCAAGTATTTTTAGTTGACACTCCAAAATACTTGCCCGAATCTGATGTTTACTTGCCCCGGGCCATCGGGCAAGCGCTTATGTCGCACCCTGTTCTTTGTTTTTTCGACCTTTTGTTTTCTATTGTTTTTTGGTGAAATTTGTTGGGAACACTTTGGCAATCGTAAACAGCATAAAATTCATTTCAAAACTAGTAAAAGCAAATAATCATACATTTATGATTTCTGGCTTGAAAACACAATTTCCATATGATTTGTACAGAAATCACGTTTTTGCATGTATAAAAAGTCGCGCAGCGTCGTAACGGTATGTCCAATTTTCGCGAAAATGGTCTCAAAAGATGCGCAAGACTTGAAAGTAAAAAGTCCGCGAGCGACGCGGTGAAAAAATTTTGCACGGCGGCATGGTCGCGAAATTCGTCGAGGGGGGTCAAATTGACCCTCCCCCCCCAGTTAATATAGGGTTAAATCTAGACAACCGTGGCTGAACTGTTGTTGTAGCCTGCTAGTAGTGCTGCTGCTCAGAAAGCAGTTAGATACAGGCACAATTCCATTGGGTCATTCTTTTTCTTTAACAGATCAAGCATTTGACCATATTATATTCTGGAGGTTGCTACCTCCAATATTACAAACAGAAAGTACAGCAAAAATATGCAAATACATTCTCTCTGAAAACCAGTCATTAAAAAGTTGTGTATTAGTTGTACATACGGAGAGCTACTCCCATTTCCATTGACCATTTGACCTATGTACGTGTCATGTAACATACACTACCAAGGGGTTTCCAGTTTCAGTTATCAATACCTACCTTCATTAAAGATTGTGTCAATTCGGTAGTAGAATATCAAAATATGGGCACAATAATCACCTAAATTACTTGACACTATCCAGCAGACACATTATGGATAAAGGTATTTCTAGAAACTTGACTAGAAGCTGTAACATGTGGCTATTTTTAATTTTGCTGTATTTTTGTATATTTTTAGCTTATCTTGTTTACACTATTAGTTTAATTTGCCGAATAGATAATAATGATAATCACATATTTTCTTCTGTTTTTGATTGCAGTTTTGGCCTTGCCTCACCATCTCAGCGACCAGCTGAAGTTGAACGGCCAGTGACAAGTGGACCAGCCTCCCCTGAAAGCCCCAAGGAAATTATCAAGTAGGTGAATTCAAGATATATCATACAGTGGTGTAATGAGAATAAAAACGTTTTGTGGGGTGGTAGAGATAACAATGAGAACATATGGTGGCTGCATAATGAACAAGTTTGGAGATGGGGATAGAAATCCCCTTGGAAAATCTTCTATTTTAAATGATTTTGAGCATTTTATCAAACAGTTGAGTATTGAAGTGACTATGTGGCTAATACTGCAAGTCTATCAATTCATTTTTCTTAAAAAATACAAGGAGATACAGCTTGAAACCACCACACTATGTAGAATAAAAAACAATACTTTAAGGTGGTACATACATGTACAACTCAAATTTGACCAATTGACCAAAAATTGATGATAAAACTGTCATAAATTTCACTATGATATGAAAACCCCCCAAATTACAGTATCCATAGTAGTTGATGGTGGTTTAATTTTCATGAATTTTTGCAAATGCACCAGTGATGATGAAAATACTAACTTGCAAATTATACACGCATTTAAGTAGGAGAAGTTGATGTATGGTAACTTTAAAAACAGAGTACGGGATTTGCACGCCAGGAAACGGCAAAATGAATTAAATCGGCTCAAATCGTTCACAATGTGAAGATTAGTATAAATAGACACCTGTCATAGAACCTTTGGGTAGAATATGTAGTTTTGGTGAAAATCGTGGACATTTTGACACCTATTTTTAACTGGGCTATTTTCAGACCGAGATCTCGGCCGCGCGATCGCGGCGATCGCGCGCGAAATTTGCTTGCGCCTATAGAGCCGGATGTAAACTACACGACTGTAAATATGTGAAATTTGCCAAAAAAATATTTTTTCTTATTTTTGTAAGTAATTAATTAGCGCACAAATTAACGTGTATGAAATTTTTTGTTTCGCCTATAACTCACTATTACAGCTAGTGAATGCCTAATTTTGTGAAATATTCATGTTTGACATTTCTAACATTATCTATCAAAAACATTTGCTAAAATTGGAATTAATTTCTTATGTGATTTCATTGTTTTGTGATTTCTTATGTATTTCTTTGTTTTCGAACCTTTTGTTTTCTATTGTTTTTTTTGATGAAATTTGTTGAGGACACTTTTGCAAATCGTAAAACACATAAAAATTAATTCATTTCAACAGTAAAAGCGAAAACTCAATCGATACCATAATTATGATTTCTGCTGAAAACCCAATTCGCATTGATTTCGTAGCACGACAATCACGTTTTTTGAGCAATTTTGGGGTTGACATGGCATGTAAAAAAGTCGTGCAGCGTCGTGAACGGTTTGTCCATATTCTTCTCGCAAAATGGTCTAAAAGATTGGCCTGCAAGACTTGAAAGTAAAAGTCGGCGAGCGACGGCGGTCGAAAAATTTTGGCCATCGGCGCCCCGCAAAAATGGTCCACGAATTAGCGTCGAAGGGGGGGGGTCAAATTGACCCCCCCCCAGTTAATAGAGGGTTAAACTTCAAGATTTACACAGTGACGTTAACGTGCACAGGCTGTTCCGTTAGTTCCAAAATTGTCGATAAGCCGTTAACCGAAGGTTGCATGAAGTTTAGCCATTTAACCAATCGGTGTGATGCGCAATTTGAGCAATATTTAAACTTGCGGAAAGAACAATATTCTGGTAGCATATCGTTATTAGTTTTTCTCATAAAACCACAAATTCATGACGTATGGATCTCAAACTTTCAACACACCATTTGCAAGTACTAAACTACCGTTTGGTATTGATAATGGAGGGAAGTGATGGACTTGCAAATCAAAAACACAGTCTTTAAGTGATGAATTTGACCATAAAATTGTGCAGAAGATACCCAATACATCAAGTACTTCTTTTATTCATGGCAGCATTAGTAAAGCAGTAAACAGGCTTTTCACGTTGACTATGACATACAGTGTGTCTCAAAAAAAATTGTGCAATTGAAAACCTCCCTCTTTGGCAATTAGTACATACTCTTGTGACATGATGCTTACGTCAACGTGAAGTACATAGACTTAGCTTTCAAATAACGTTACTTTTGTGCAATTTGCTTGTCTTAATCTTGAGATATGTTAATTTGAATAAGAAAGGGTAAAATTGCGATTGTGCCACTTTTACCACAGTCCCGAGTAAAAGTGACAAAATTGTGATTCCACCCTTTTGTTGCACATCTCGAAGATTAAAACAAGCAAATTGAACAGAACAAATGGCATTTAAAAGCTAAGACTTTGCCCTTGACGATGATGTAAGCATAATGTCACCAGAGTATTTTCTAATTGCCGAAGAGGGTGCTTTTCAGTTGCAGAATTTTTTGAGGTATGCTGCAGCACGTCTCAAAAAATTGTTCAAGTGAAAAGCACCCTCTTTGACAGTTAGAAAATACAGCTGTGACACATGTTTATGTTAACATCAAGGGCAAAGTCTTAGCTTTCAAATGCTGTTTGTTCTGTTCAATTTGCTTGTTTTGATCTGGAGATATCTCATAAACAACAAAACGGTGAAATCACAACTGTGTCACTCTTACGGGAAGAGGGCCTAACGCTATATTGACTGTAGTAAAAGTGGCACATCTGTGATTTTACCTTTTAGTTGTTAACTGAATATATCTCAGGATTTAAACAAGCAAATTGAACAGAACAAACGGCATTTGAAAGCTAAGACTATGCCTTTGATGGTGATGTACGCATGAGGTCACAAAAATGTCTTTCTCATTACCTAAGAGGGCGCTTTTGACTTGCACAATTATTTTTGAGACACACTGTACATACTCCATTGTTGCTGGCTGCTGTATGACTACTATAGACAATGCATTTCTCTCGGAGGGGGAGGGTGTAAGTGAACACTGTAAGCAGATGGTCACTATAGACAAATGGCCACTAAGACAGGTTTGACTGTATTGTGTTCTGGTATTTCTGACCTGTTTATTCTGATATTATTTCACAGCCCATGGCAGCGGACCGGTGCGGTGTCGCCACCTACCCCATCAATCAGCTTCTCTGAAATCGTGAGAGCCGAATCGCAGCAGAAGGACAACTTGGATAAAGCCATGAACAAATCCCTGTCACAGATTCAGGTAGGAGGGGTGTATGCTTGTTCTTTCTAAAGATTGGTCAATTCAAAAAAGCTGCTGTTCCAAACATCCTTTATTCCAAAGATCCGTCGTTTATATGGCTTATTATTCCATATTCACAGATTTTTTAAACCAGAGAACATTTTAAGGAAATCATTTGTTGAATTATCAGAAGCTTTTTTAACCCTAATAAGGCTGGGGGGTAGATTATGCCCCTAGACATTTCACACAATATGTCTACAATGCGCAAAGCAATTGTCACAGTGTTTCATGACTCTTTATCTTTCAAAACCAAATTTGCGACGTCTGGGCATGCAGTTCCGTAGTCACGCAACATTTCAACTTGCATGTCAAACCAAAATCACTGAAGAACTTGATTTCATGTCCTGCTTCAATATAAATAAATTTCGTTTTCAGCCCAAATTCATAAATGTATGATTATTTTTACTTTTACTTACTAAAATTCATTTATTTTTTGGTGTTTGTGACCACAAAAGCGTCCCCGACAAATTTCATCGAAAAGGTAAAAAAACAAAGAAATTCATGAGAAATTTCAAAAAGAAGAAAATAATTTATGAATGTTCATAATCAACTTTTAGAATAAAGACCCTTTGACAAAGTAATGATAACAGTACTGATGATGATGATGATTATAATAAATAATAATAATAATAATAACGTCTTATTTACCCAGGGTAGCCACTTCAGTCACAAAGACTGCTCTACCAGCGGGCCCTGCATAACATAAATGTTATTATTACCCTTCTCTGTTCTATAATGCCGAGCGCCTGGCTAGAAAGCAGAAGGTACCATTTTTAAAAAGTCTTTGGTATGACCCGGCCGGGGCTCGAACCCGCGACCTTCCGGACCAGAAGCGGACGCTCTACCACTGAGCCAACTCGCCCGGTCATCGCCCATCATTATGATGATGATGAAGATGATGATGATGATGATGATGATGATGATAATGATGATGATGATGATATGAAAATTAAAGGAGAAGAAGAACAAGAACTAATTTTACTCATAGTGGCCATAAACAAGAAAAGTTTTCATCTTAAACATCAATGAATTTTCCTTCTACATGAGTCTTTATACATTTTTTTTTTAGGAATCAACATTGAAATATCAACATAGACAGTGACAAAAATATTTACATGCGTTATAAATGGGCATGTCTTTTCTGTCTTTACAACCGTTTTTATTTCCATATGACCCCCTTCAGATCAGAGACTGTGTCGAAAAGACATTTCACCAATATTTCCAAATACTTGTAGACAGATCTTGGTTGTGCAATGACAGTATGGTTCCAGCCCATTAGTCGTAGGCTATTAGTTCCATTCCATTTGCTTCTTGTACATTTTGCAATCAGTTACACCTGTCCCGTTTAAAGTGGCATCAAGCTGAAATCCGTTATTGGTGATGTTAGAGGTTTAATGTCGAGGTGAAATGTAAAAGCGCCCTCTTTTTCAAATAATAGAGAGGAGGACCAATGTTTCCTGTAATGCAAGATTAAATGCTTTGCCAAAAAATAAAAAATAAATATCAGTATTTGTGATTTGGGATTTTTTCTTATTTTTCATTTAAGTCTTTATTTTATTTATTAATTTGTGACCCGTCACCACGATACCCTGATAAAGTCGCACAACTAAAAGTAAGGAAATGGTCAAATATCTTAATTATGATGTAAGGTATCAAAGTAAATTGTCCTAAAAAATTAACAGTCTTATGACCTTCACATTATTGCAAAAGTTTGAATATTTATATTTTCACCCAAAGTAATTTTCTTTTTACGTTCATGTTTAATAAGATGTACGACTTTATCAGGGTATCGTGGTGACAGGTCACATTTATTCTTTGTGGTAATCTCTGTATATGATAATAGAGGAAGGAAATTCCAGAATATTAAGATTAAATGTGTAATGTGTAATATGTAAATTAAAAACAATAAAAAATAGCATGCGTTGTTTTTTCTTTTTGCAATTTTTACATCATGACACCACTGTATACAAATATGTGTCTGTATTTCAAGACTAGTTTTAAATCTGAGGTTGAAGTTACCATTGACAGTTGACCTTTAAAGATAATATTCAGCTATTGTTTTTCTCAATGCCCTGTGTTCCAAACTCTGTTTTGTATTCCAAATTTCTTGGAAGAACAGTAGTGATTTTGATGTAGTTTATTGAATTTTTTGACAACTTGAGCGATCACTGAAATCCATTCATTAAAATATTTTACCCAACCATGATTCCTTGTTGGACCACAGGCTAATGTTTATATATATATATATATATTAGTGTGTTTTTCGTCTCTTCTCATGTAGGCAGATAAGTATAGTGATATGCAAAACATTATCTTTACTTTCAAGACCCTTTTTAGACTAAACTTTGTATATTCTACTAAAATTTAGTTTCAATAATTGTTATGCATTTTTTTTCAATAAATTTGTTTCAATTTCGTAGAGTGTACTATTTTGGCCAAACAGTGCACTACAAACCCACAACACAGCTATATTCATATTACAAAATACCTTAATGTCACTTTAAATTTACTTAAGTTGTTCTTTATCTATATATAACTGACAAAATTACACCAACTAGAAGTGAAGGCAAACTGCTGAGGGATTTATAAAGATCACTCACTGTGAAGATGCACTCAAATAACCAATTTTAAGTGCGATGTGGTGTTTAGTCTGTCGGCATGTGCTGGTTTTATTGTTAATATCGTAACTGCATCAGTAAATAAATAACTTCTGTGGTGACGCAAGTCTTGTAGTCTTCTGAAGTCAGTGACACCAGAGTTGGGTTCACACTGAAGAGAATTATATTCCAGATAGCTTGTAGTTAACTAACTTTGTGGATAAGGTAGCACCAAGGGAGTTAAAGGGTGAAGATATTCTAGTGTGAACACCCTTGTAGTGTACTAACTTCAGATTTACTTCAATTTAATTAATTGTCACCAATAACCACAAGACTTCTTGTGGTTAAGTAATGGACAGCTTGCAGATAAAGGAATACCAATTGTGGAACATCAAAGGTAGTGGAAGTATGAACAAAGTTATTAACAAGCCTGTGGTTAATCTTGAACCCTACCAGCACTGATGAACCACTGGTAAATACAGCCACACATAGAATTGGGTTATGGTGTGTGGAGCATAAATGCAGGGAATCTCAATTGCACCCTCCGCAAGACAGGAAAACATCACTCTTGCCATTATAGGCTACTTAATATGAAGGACATGTCTGTGAAATCTGAAGATTATTAATTACCTAAAATATGAAAAATGCACAAAAACCAAGCAGTTTAATGTATGTTCTATGCTAGACATTTTTATCTCTTCAAAACAATTCAAATCAAAATCTAACGGTCACTGCAATTTCACTGAGTTTCTAGCTCCTATACTTTGCTTAAGGTTCTTAGATGGTATTTTCTTCTTTTTACCAGTGTATGTACATAATGTCAATTTTTATGCATGCAGAAAAGATGCACTGCCTTTAATCTTCAAGCAGTGCTCGTATATATATATAAACTATGAGTGTTCTCATCAATGATTAACTATATGTGAATGAACTTGTGGTTACGAAAGCAAATTTCTCATCATCGATTCGATGGTAAGTTTAAAGTTATCAACAATAAAATACCATGTGAACATGATTGTTGTTTCCTTCTGTTTTTCCAAATCAGATTGAAGAGAGGGCCATCGATGAACTGTTTGCTTTCTATCGAGGGGCGGGTAAACCTGACGAGTATGTGACAGTTGAGAGGGTACACCAGGTCATGGCAGCACCTTTATGGAGGAAGACATCTGAGAGTAGATGACACTGACCTAAGATTATCGTAAGTATGTAGTTTGGTGAATTAAGATGATCTTAAGTATGTATTTTGGTGACTTAAGATGATCTTAGGAGAGTTTGTAGAAACAGTGACTTAAGTTAATCTTATGTTTGTAGCTTGTAAAAAAAGTGATTTGAGATGACTTTGAATAGATGGTTTTTAGAAACAGTGACTTAAGTTGATCTTAAGTTGTTTGCAGAAGCAGTGACTTAAGTTGATCTTAAGAACATATTTGAGGGGCAGGCAAACCTAAGGAATAAGTGACAGTTGAGAAAGAACACCAGGTCATGGCAACATCCCTATGGAAGGATAACATCTGACAGTACATGAAAGTGACTTAGGATGAGCTGAAGTATGTAGTTCAGTGACTTAAGATGATCTTTAAGAGGTAATGTGTAGAAACAGTTACTTAAGTTGATCTATAGGTAGTTTGTAAAAAAAAAAATGTGATTTGAGATGATCTGTAGTAGGGATTTTTTTTTTTAGAAACAGTGATTTAAGTTGATTTTGAGTAGCTAGTTTGGAGAAGTTGAGACATAAGGTGATCTTAAGTATACAGTCTGTAGAAAGATGCATTGTCTTTAAAGGTACATTGATCTTGTTAGAAGAGTATTCATGAAATTACTTTTTGCCAATGATGCATGCATTTAATTTAATGAAACCTGCTGCCGCAGCTTGTGAGAGACAATCACAAGAAGGATGCAAAATTCATGAAGTATTCCTTTCTTGGCACTAAAAATATTTTTGTGTCTGTTCTTGGACCTCAATGGTGCTTTTCTGTGGGTATATACCACCTAGTATTTTAAATAATTTGCCAATAGCACTGCCAAAAATGGTCATTGTGAAATAACTTTTTCATACAGTTACTGTGTAAACCAAACTCGGGTAAATTGCTAATTGATATCTATATGACTAAAATTAAACAGCAGTTGGATAAATATTCAATTCTGGTTAGTGATTAATAAGTACCTACTGCTGATAACCAAACTGTATTTAATTTACAACAAGATTGCAGCTGATAGAAAGTTAATAAAATAATAACTCCAGAATCATAAATTATGAGAGCGGGACAAGGGGGGAAAAATTACATTGTCATCTTCTTTATGAAAATGGATATTTTAACCAAACTTGGCAGAATCATCTGTACGGCAAGGGGATGCAAAGTTATTTTTTTTTTCAAATGGTTCATGTGCCCTTATTGGTGCCTAGATAACAGGCTATAAGGGCTGAAACTATATACAATTTATGACATACTTTCTGGTGACACCACAGAAAAGTTGCATGACCCCAGGTGAGCATCATGCCGACCCCCCCCCCCCAACTCTTGCTGTATACAGTGCACTCTTGTTATAAAGAACACTGATATAACAAATTTCATAATGAAAAAAGTAAAATCTCTGGTCCCATATCTTGGTTTTTCTTTGTATTGTTTTTAAAACCCTGATATAAAGGAATTTAGTTATAAAGAAACAAGTTCATGGGTCCCAAGAACTTCTTTATAACGAGAGTGCACTGTACCCCAAACAGAGTTTAATGCCCTAGTTTCTGTTCTGCATCATCATCAACTTAATTCTCAAACAGAGTTTAATGCCCTAGTTTCT